>JAOYMZ010000456.1:0-10127 GCA_025802335.1 Pinguicula primuliflora | reverse complement strand
GTGAAACACAAGAACAACACATGACACCATAATATTCATCAAATCAACTTCAGTCACCTTCTATTCTTTTGTTTCTTGTTTTCAATTTTTGTTGTTGTATAGATTTTTTTCCGTTTTTTCTTCCCCCTGCTTTTCAGTGCTAAACAGCTTTACCTTCGTTCTGTGTATAATTTCTTCTACTTCTTTTTATTTTTTTCTATTTGTTCAATTATATATTATAAAATTAATAATAAATTATTAAAATAATATTTATTAATTAATTAATGATAAAATAAGGATAATTATATCTTCTAACTTATAAATTTGATCTAATTTCAAAATTGTAATGTCAAAAAGAATTGACCTAGATCAAAAATAAATAAATTATGTATTCTAACATACTTATAATCTGACAATTGTATTCAAAGTTTATGAATTCAATGAAATGTGCTTTTCCTCTGGACGATGCTTTGCCGAGCATTATAGTAGAACATTGGAATTAACTACCTGGATGAGATTCTCATACATTGTCCAAAAATTATCATGCTTATTTTTTAGAAGGAAATAAAATATATAATAAAGTACTTATTATTTAGAATGAACAAGTTCTAAAAATAAGAAAAAACAGTATTACTTTAAACCCCACAAAAATACTCTTTCTCAAAAAAAATTTGCTTATAAGCGGGACCATAATTTTAAGAGATTTGAGCGCAAATCAGACCTAAAGTGCATCTGTTAGTGCACATCATGAAGAGGTGACTAAAACAACAGCGGTTTCTCTCACAATTTTTTTTCTAGGGCAGACCTTATGGTGCGTCACTATGGTGCCGAAATGTATTATTGACCGTTGGAAGTGAAATAATCTCGGCCGTTGAAGCACAGATCCACCGGTCAAAAATAAATTTCGACACCATAAGGCAAAACTCGGCACCATAAGGTCTGCACCCGAAAATTACTCGCTTCTCTCCTACTTAATACACAATAGTTTTCCATTCAGAACCTCCGGAAGTGTCCTCTCCGAGCTTGTGCCCATGCAAAGGTAGCGACTGTAGCTCCGCCCAGATGTGCTGACCCAGAAACTTGACGATCGCCCTGAGATGATGATCACAAAAGTGTTACTTTTAAGAGCAAAAACAAACGGATTATGCGCTTAAAGAACAATGGAGTTCAATGAATAATTATAAAATATCATACGAGTTGTACTCCAAATAAAGCATGTATACAAGTAAAAAAGATATGCTTACTTTAGGTTATCTTAGATACACGGTTTTGTACAAACTTATATTATACTTTCAGAATTATAAGTTCGTGATAGTACTGAAGCATAGAACTATTAAAAGCACTGTAGCCAGTATAAAAGCTTATCTTCCACTAGAAGGAGAACATCAACTAAATTTCATAAATAACATAATATTCATCAGCAGAGTTATCTTCTCCTCCCAAATGGTATAGTGCCGAATTGTGTCGAATTCTAATTTGGAAATTCAACGTTATCAAATAACTCATTTAACATCCATTCAAAAACACTTTTGATCTTGACTGTTAAATTTTGATCCATCCAGATTAGAATTCGGTACCATATCATTCGTGAGGTGATTTTCTTCAGCAATCCCACAATCTCATTAAATAAGTAAGTGGCTTAAGAAATTGTGTTTCCATTAAATGAGGTTCACGTGGGAAGGTCAAGGGAGGAAAGGAAGGGCGCACCTCCACAATTCTTAAGAGATCTTTGCCAATAATGAAAATTCCCTGGCACAAAAAAAAGGCAGTAAAAATGAGCAGTTATTTAACTTGGATCCTTTCAAATAAAGCTTCTGCCGAGGATACAAGGGAGTCTCTTACAAGTAAAATTGCTGGAACCGGAATAATAAAGTCAAAATAGAGTGTCTTTGTTGGAGCGAGGAATATGTCAAGCAGCATTATCGCATTTACAGCTCCACTGGCACCCTGTACGAGAGAAGCACATAATCATTGTCAAACTTCTGGTTAACAGAATGATGTTGATATACATATTACAAATTCGGGAAGAGTGGAATATGCAGTGGGTTCCTCACTGCATGGTGTGCAGTGCCACGCAGTGCCTAGGGCACTGCGAGATTGGCCGGTCAGCGGGCCCGCGTAAAGGTGTTGAACACCAATCCACCTGCCGCACCAATCCCGCAGTGCTATATGGACACTGTATAGTGTGTTGTGAGTTACCTCACCGCACACACCCCAGATCCACAAATTAGTACACTCTAAAATATGTGATCCATTTTCAAAAAAGGACGGTGATTGAAAAACAAATCAACGATTAGCAATCCTTACCAATCCTGGAATTCTGGAAGGGTCCATATGCATATGCCCACTCTGCACATAAATAAAGAGTTGATGCAACCAATTGATATATATCACAAAGTAAATGTAAAGTCTATTGAAGAAGAATAACCGCAGCATATATCCAGGATCTTTTATCTTTATATTGGTTATCCTATCGATAAATTTGTTAAAAAGATAAAGATTAAAGAGAGCATATATACAAGAGCAATACTGACACGTTACAAAGATGGCTTATTCCAGTACATACTCATGAAAGAAAATGCACATTGTTGGAATCCTGATACTAATTGCCGAAGCAGGATACTAGGGATTGAACATAAAAAACTTTAAAAGGATCATTATTTATAAAGTAACCTGTAATAGATACTGTAAAACGACCACGGTGACATTGTTTATACTTAATTACAAATTTCTATACGAATTACAATTCATAAAGAGGGCTAATCCCTAATTCTGTTTTGATAGGAACTGGATTATAATACCTGGAATGACTGGGCTATGAAGGCATGATATGCTAGATAAAAGATTGAGCCAACAAGTGCTCCAGATAAGTATAACTTCAAAAGATATTCAGGTCCAAATGATCTCCCAATCTGGCAAAATAAAATGTCACAAACTATAAAAAGAATCCAATAAATGACAGATTTAGAATCTACATATGTAAAAGAAATACTTAAATTTCTGCCTGAAACTAAATATCTTATAAAATGAGGGGAAAATACTGGTCTTATTAACTATACTTTTGCAAATAGCTGACACACCAGTCAATTCTCTGAGCCAATCTAAGACTGCAGACAACTATAATCTGGATAAAGAACTAAAAATGATACTAAGAGGCATTGTCTTACACTCATTCCAAAAAAGTAGAGCCCAACCATATTTGATATAAGATGCCACATGTCTCTATGACTGAAGGCTGAGGTGATCAATGTGTGCAACCGGCCACTTGTAAAATTGTCCACAGAAATCTGAGCGCAAACCATATGATAGATAGCAATATCAGTCGGAATTTTATGAGCAGACATGAAAATTCAATTTCTATAAAGAACCAACCATGAAATTCGACACCATGAACTGCGGGCTGGCAACTGTCCATAAAATAAACACCGCAGTATTTGCTGCTACCAAGCCTATTACCACTCCATCACTTGTGAGCCTTCTAAAAATTGACCTCCTAGAAGGGTAAGAGGTATTAAATAATGACCATTATGGCTAGAATAAATCGACCACCATGTATATTCTTCAAGATACTTTCTTAGCTACTATTTAAGTATTATGGAAAATACATTGAAAATTTTACACACAAACGAGGCAATTAAAGTGAAATACATTATGATCGCCCAAATAAGAAACTGGATTTCAGATTTAACACTTTAACTCAATGTCTTTTCGAAATATTACATTCACATTCCAGAATAAGTAGCACTTAACCAAATAAAAAAAACAAGTTCTGTAACGAAGATGAAAGGGAGATTGAAAATACTACATTTTTTAATATCTGTAAAGAATTCAGATGAAAGTTTCTCAAACAACCCCTAAGAGATAATATAGCTGAAACCAGGTAGAAATAATCATATATACCAGCCACGGTGCTGAGAGTCGAACGAGTAAAAAGTTCTTCTAGCTTTACCCCCAACTATACCCTGAACTGGAACTTCGCTTCGCCCCTTCAATTTGTTTTTTGAAAAATACCTCCTGACCAGCGCAGGGCTCAATGAAAACCCATCTCCAATCCTCTTCGAACCCTCGGTAGAACTACAAAATTTCCATGATCGTGAAGAGGGAACGCTCCAATACTGAGAGGTGAAGTGTTTAAAACATGGATTAGAATTGGGTTTCAAGAATGAAGCCGGGGCAACGGATCCTGATGAGATCAAGTAGTGAGTGATGCCTGAGGCGCTTCTTGGGGTTATAGAACTGAGCTTGGCCCAGAATTGTCTCCGCATTTTCAGAATTGATTCCCGCAAATATTGCTTCTTTTTTTGGCAAATGAGATCGTATATAGCTTTGCTTGTGGAAAACGAAGCCAATGTTCGAGCACCGTCCTCGTGCCGGTGTTCACAGTTCCCGCATTCGATTGCTACTGCTTAGTGCTACACAATGGAAGCCCAAAACCTACACTCCTCTCGAGTTCCTGAGAATTTGGGCCACGAACTACTTACCCAAAAAAAAGAGAATTTGGGCCACGGGGTAATTTGGGATTAATTGGATAAATTATTCGAAAAGTGATTTTTCTTTTTTCTTTTATTTTTATTGGTCTTACATAAACACATAAAAATAAAAAGAGTAATAAAAATAAAATAACTAAATGGTCTTAATAAACTTACAATTTAGTCAAATTTTTTCATGGGTTTTCATGGCAAATTTTTTCTTAAATTATAAGGTTAAACCATATTTTGTAATTTACAACCGCTCGCGCTTCCAATGTCCAGTAGAAAGTCTCGGCCTTCCAAAAAATGGTAAATCAAACTACCACTCTACTGTCTCTACGGAAGGACGGGAGTCATTAAAAATCTTGCTAATTAGCGACCACCCTTCGGAAGGCCAGTAGATTGCTAACTGCCCTTCTGAAGAGCTGCATATTTTACCTTTAACTGGTCAAAGTAGATCAAGATTGCCTACTTTTACGAAGGGCGTTGGTATGAAACTGCCTTTTTTTCAAAGGGCGGGCGAATTCTTATATATCCATACACATATTCTAGTTTTTGTATATCATATCATCTAAGCAAATAATATCTCTTATTAGTGCGCAGTTTTGAGTTGAAGTATCCAATTTGATTGAAGTTTTGAGTAAGTTGTTTAATTCCTATAAATTCATACCCCAATTCTTATATTTGTATAATTTTATTATTTATGTATTATATTTTTTAATCATAATTTATTTTTTCAAATAGAATCAACTATTTTGGATATGAATTTTATGCTAGTAGTAGTTCGTCTAGGCAATAGAATTTAAATTTGCCGCCCCAAGACGATTATTCACGCAAAATTAGTTTAGGAGGGTAGGCACCACCATACAATTTCCAATCAACAATGCCACCATCATAACCTTCTCAAATATTTACAAATATACAAGCTGATACGACGGGTCCAGTAGGAGGGAACATACTTGATTCTGAATCACAAAGTGATGATGATGGTGAGGATATGCATGCAATCCCACTACGTTCTCGGGTGGATCAGCTGTACATAGCACCGTTAGATAGTAGCCCTCTCCAGTGGCATCATGATGCATATCTTCTACTCGGTGACTCCATATCTATTCCTCCTCCATGAGAACCAGTCGTTTTGATGACTAGTTGTCGGCCAATTATATAGGGATTTCACATTTACAACGGGCTTTAGAGAAGTATCATGTCGTGCACGCAGAAAGAGAATTTTATATTTACAAGAGTGACACGGAGAGTAGCTATTTCGATGCAAGCACTCAAATAGCACTTCATGCGCGTGGAATTTCAGTTCATGTTACAAACTCAATGGGTGCAGGTGGAAAATTATCAAAATTAGCTATCCAGCAAGTGTAATTAGTAAGTATTATTGCAATAGCACGAAGAGCATCATCGCCCATGAATTGGTTGGGATAATAATAAAAAATTCAGGTACAAAGCACATGAATAATAGTAATATCCTATTTAATTTATGAACACTATTTTATTTGATATTTTAGGTCTCCCTGCACAACATGTGCAGCTGTTGATACAGTGTAAATATGGTTATGAAATCAAGTATTCAAAAGTCTGGTTTTCCATTCAGCGAGTAACTGAGATGGTATATGTAAATGGGCGTCTTGCGTCACAAGCTTACCTAACTACCTTGCATCACTAAAGAACTAGAACCTTGAAAATGTGGTTGACTGTATTCTATGGGATACACATAATCCTATTGAAAAGGAACTGATCTATGTGTTATGGGATTTTGGGTCGTGCATTGCTAGTTATCAACATTGGAGGTCTTTCTTATCTGTGGACGGTACGCATCTCTATTGTCCATAGAAGAAAAAATTACTTGTTGCGGTAATACCGGATTGCAGTGGATATATTTTGCCCATCGTATTTTTGTTGGTTGACGAAGAGAGTGAGTCTTCGTGGTATTGGATTTTTGTGAGATTGATACTATACATGACAAAGACGGGCCTAGCTGTATCATTTCTGACAGAGGTGCAGGCTGTCTAAAGACAATTAGACTAATTCTAGCATTCAATGGTCAGATTGGTGTGGATAGATATTGCCTACGACATATTTGTTCGAATGTGAATGCCAAATATAAAGATAAGGTGGTCAAAGAAATAGCTTAAAAAGCTGGTTCGAGGTCAAGCGAGATAAAGTTTCACAATCAGATGACTAAGATCCTTGCGTACAATCCTGAAGTACAACAGTATTTAGCTGAAATTGTTCCAGTGGTATTATGACAACGAATCAGATCGAAAGCTTCAACGGAGTCCTTAAGGGAGCATGTAGACTTCCAATCACCTCAACAGTGTGCCAAATACAGGAGAGTTGCATTAGCTACTTCAAAGCACGGATGGGTGATTGTGCGAGGAAGTCTTCAATGCTGGAGACATGGAGCGATAGGCGAGGGCCTTTTACTAGAAGGCAATCAAACATGCACCAAGCCATTACGTTTTAACTTATGAGAGCACATTCGTGCTTGTGAGGTACATGGCTCAAGTAATGATGCGTGGATCACAGGAGTATCCACAAGTCATCCTCGCTGACCGTAAATGCTCTTGTGGAAAGTGGTTGCGCTATGAAATTCCATGCTCACATGCTATACAGGTTATTATCCTAATTAATAAAGTTAACATATTATAGCCCAACATAAATTTTATAAATTACAGAAATCTTCATATGCTCAGTCCTTGCGTGCTCAGTTCGTACTCAACTTTTTGTAGCACAATCCATTTACGAAATTGGTCGCACCATTGGAAAGATTATACATTGAATTGCATATGTTCAAGTTTTGGTGATATTCCGACGACGTTATCACCGTTTAACGGAGGGTTATAAATTCCCTTGGGTTAAGTAGTCCTAAATAGGGTTTTAGAAATTTCCGACGACGAAGTCGCCGGAAACCAAACCAAAGCATGAGGATTTTCATCTAGAATGTATAAGCTTTCCAATGGTGCGACCAATTTCAAAAACGGATGATGCTACGAAAAGTTGAGTACGGACTGAGCACGCAAGGACTGAGCATACGAAGTTTACCCATTATATATTATTATATGTTGTATCTTTGCCTATATAAGGCCTTGTAACCTCAACATTATAGGAAGGAAGAAGTCTATTCTCTTATTTGTCTTGATACTGTAGCTGCAGAAGCGTGACGCTAAGTCCGGTCTCGGTGACGGAGGAATTTGTGGAGGAAACTGTCGGAGTCACAGCTCGTCTAGGTCCAGGGTCGTAACAACTTGCTGTTACGGAAAAGTGCCAAACAGTCTATAAGCACTAAGCAGATCAATATATTTTGCATTCCTATCAGATATGGAACCTTTCCGTACCACTTGATTCTATGAAGCCTCCTTGGTGAAGTGGTAAACATGAATCACCTTTGTTTTAATCTCATTGAGCACATCCCCAACAGTGCTTTGTTTGGCTAACCGAATATTCAGAATTATGGCCTGAAAATGTACAGGAACAACATGAAATCAACAAGATGTTAGAAGAGAGGAATAGCATTATCATAAAAAAAATAGCAGTATCAGCACCTCAACCTTTGTTGCATGATGAAATGCGACTTTCAGAGTTTTCAAACACTGCAATTCTGGGAGAGGAATATCCAGCACCAGCACCTCATAGTATAGCATATCAGAAATCTAACGAACAAACAAATATGTCAGAAATCCTTAAGCGGACAGCCAAAACAATTTTCAACAAACAAATGATCAACTGATCTATATCATATCAGATGGGATTGGGCTTTGGTTGCTGAGAATAACAGTTATGGGGTGTAAGTCTAATTTTTGATGGAACATCCAAGCCAAGGTGCTGGGCGACCTTTTCCACAACATCGAAATACGTGTAATTTTTGCTCTGTAGTTTTATGCCAGACATAGGCACAATCAAATTTTCCTAGATCATGAAAATTTACAAAAGCATTGAGAAGTACCGACTGTTCTCAACAGAAAGGTAGTGCCTAAAGGAATACTCACAATTCCAGGCAAAATTCATCTTCTTTGAGCTCTCTAGTCTCGAAAATGCACAACCTGCAACGATAAAGGCATAAACATTTTAAACTCCGGAGGAATCAATACTCTACAAAATAGTAGCTTTATAATCAAATATGTTCTCCTTCCCCCTTTCTCTTGTTGGGATCCAACCAGAAAAGTTCAGACAATTTTATTTGTTAGAACTAGAAATGCATATGCGGATTAAAATTTCACTGCCAGATAGAAATATAGGTAATGCATGCGCTGCCAGCTCGAGGCAGAAGGTCTTAGCTAAATTCCGCCAGGAAATTGGAGGTTGTTCAGTCAGTACTCACAGAAAAGAACAATCATTGAGGAAGTAGAAGATTGACCTGGCGATTTTTTACATACTCCAAAAAAGAAGGAACGTCAGGAAATCGGGTTTGCTCCTCTTGTCCAGGCAGAGGCAGCTTCTGGAAGCAAACAATATCCAAGATGTCTGGAAGCAAACAATATCCAAGATGTCTGACAATATCCAAGATGTCTGGAAGCAAACAATATCCAAGATGTCTGGAAGCAAACAATATCCAAGATGTCTGGAAGCAAACAATATCCAAGATGTGGACAGCAGAGGAAGTTAGACGATATGCATATAATTGGGGATAATAAATGTGGTACATCAGAGACTTTGGACGAAACAAGTAGAGACTTTGGACGAAACAAGTAGACACTTTGGACAAATAAATACGGCACAAGTTAAGTACAATGGAAAATACCTGACTAAACCGAAAGGACACTCTTTTGTCAAGGCATTCACACATGACAGATGACTCAAACTTTATTTCCTATATAAAAGAAACAAGATAAATCAACTATGAATGTTCAATGTACCCCGGAAAGTAGACTCTAAATGAGTATAGCTAGGCAGCATGGTCTGCAGTCTGCACATGAAAATATCAAGATGCTCTGTTAATTAATGACCACAAACCTCAAAGAGTTCAATCTCTTCATCACCAGCAAATCCAGCCATTTCATTCAATTTTGGTAAGATGTCAATGGGCTTCCCAGAGTTCTTAACAAAAAGCCTCCCAACACATCCAAGGAGATACAAATACAAATAGCAGTTGGAAAACTGATGCAATTCAGAGAAATAGAAAAAAACTAAAAAAACTAATATAATAGAACAGTAGACAATGAAGAAGTACCGGAGTTCCCCTTTCTCAGGGTCATCGAGCTTGAAAAACAGTAATATGTCTTCCTTATTTTTGTCTGGGGGAGGAATTGGAAGCAAATCCTGTGTATTCAAACCAGAAAATATAGTATAGGTGTGCTAGCCAAATTTGCAAATCCAGGCACTGTATTTTTCAGATTATCGTTAAAGAGGTACTGATCTGCGTTCTACTTCCAAAAACAGCTTCAGTTCCGCATTGTGAGCCTTATTGGATATTTCCCTCAGTGCACCAACCTGCAATTATGATAATGCCAAGGTTAAATTTTGAGAACCGGAAAATATATGCTGAACTTTATCCAGCCACCTTTGAACTCGTAGGGAGCACGTGCCATTTCCCAGAAGTTATTTGAAGAAACATTATCTAGCATCCACATTGCAGCATATATCTAAAAATAAGTCATTACAAGGCTCAATGGGTGTTATATTGCCGAGCCTACGCCCATATGCTTCAACTTTACAAGTTTGAGGAATAGC
>JAOYMZ010000455.1:0-10128 GCA_025802335.1 Pinguicula primuliflora | reverse complement strand
ATGGATAAATGCATGTCTAAACTCTGCATCATCATCCATTCTGATAAATGGAAGCCATACAGACATTTTCAACCCAACAAGAGGGCTTAGACAAGGAGATCTGTTATCTCATTTCTTATTTTTAATAGTAGTAGAAGGTTTGGCTGCGCTAATCAAAAGGGCAACTGAGCTGAATATAATTGATCCGATCAGGATTGGCAGAAACAAAGTAGCTCTGACACATCTGCAGTTTGCAGATGACACAATTCTTTTTGGAGAAGCAACTTGGAGAATATGAGAGGGTTCAAAGCAATATTGAGATATTTTGAGATGCTATCAGGTCTTAAGATCAACTTTGAAAAAAACAAGCTCTATGGAATGAATGTCTCGGATCAGGTAACTAAAGAAATTGCAGTGTTCCTAAATTGTGGAGTTGGCAGCATACCTTTCATTTACTTAGGACTCCCAATAGGTGCCAATCCGAGAAAATCAGCAACTTGGCTACCAGTGATCAACAAGATAAGAAAGAGGATAGAAAGTTGGGAAAACAAAGCTCTTTCTGTCGGAAGCAGAGTTGTCCTCATTAACTCAGTACTTAATGCACTTCCATGCTACTATTTGGCCTATCTTAGGATCCCTATGAGCATCTTAAACCTGTTACAACAGATAATTAGGACTTTCTTTTGGGGAGGAACACAAGATAGCAGAAAAATCAATTGGGTGGCATGGGAACAAATCACTATGCCTAAAGATCAAGGGGGACTGGGAATAAAAAATTTGAATTTATTTAATCAATCCCTACTTGCCAAGTGGGGAGCTCGAATTTTATTGCAGGATGACGGCCTATGAATTCGAATTCTACGCTCAAAGAATGCACAAGATCGAGCATTAAAGATTGGAGGACTACGAGAGCTGAGCAATAATGAGGGAGATCCACCAGCAAGCAGAGGAAGGAGAAGAGGTCAAAGGTGTCATTTATACTGGTGGAAAGACCTAAATGAAATCCTATCAATTACATAGTTTCAAGAAATTTGGGAATTGATACCAGGGAATGGAGTTGCAATACAATTCAGGTCAGATCCTTGGGTGGGGAATGCATGTCTTGCAGAAAATCAAGGACAAAGAACTACACCGTGGCACAACATGGAAAATGGGAAGATGAAACGCACACCTACATCTGGGACTGGACAAGAACTCTAGCAGCACTTGAAGAACAAGAACTACATGATCTTAATATTATCTTATCTACAGTGACTCTACAGGAAAATGGAAGAGATAGATGGTCTTACAAAGGAAACACAAAAGGACAGTACACAGTCAAGCAGGGATATATGGATCGAATTATTCAACAAGGATCAACACATGATGATGTCATGGCTCGAGATCTAAAAGAAGTATGGAAGTTAAATGTACCTGCAAAGGTATCTATCCATGTTTGGCGGATGATACAAGACCGACTTCTGACAAAGCAAAATCTGGAGTGCAGGACAATCATCTCAAGCGAACAAGTGATGCTCTGTGGTCTCTGCAAGGTTCAACACAAAACAAATATGCACATTTTCTTCGAATGCAAAATAGCAGTGCATATATGGAATCAAATTTTTCAGTGGCTACACTTACCAACGGTGATTGCAAAAGGACCATCTCTTTTCAAATTCAACGCTCTCAAACCGCCAGAGGTATGTGAACAAAGTTGGAAACCAATTTGGGCAGCAACTGTCTGGTTGATTTGGAAGATGAGAAATGAACAACAATTCAGAGGGGGTGATCGTCAACGTGCAATTCAAGACACAATACACACAATCCAACATCAGGTGTGGTCGGGGTACAAATTCAGAACAAAGAAGAAAACAAGATCTTTACCACGATGGAATTCTGGCAGCAAGACCCGATTGCAATATTGTAGGGATGAAGACGATCGATTTTGCAAGAGCAGAAAGTTTTCATTGGGCTTTTGTAAATACGGACCTATACAAAATCGTTTTTTAATACAAATTTTTAAATTTTCAAAAAAAAAATCTTCCAACGGGTACTTTAGAACATATAACTGAAGCATCTTCTGTCTAAACCTTTGATCAATGGGCGAAAATCAAAAGAAGACTGAAAAATCGAGATTAATCCTATGTTCACATTGAACCCTTCAACTGGGGGGTTCAAGGTTGACGAAAGGCTTTCAACTCAAGGATTCTGATGAACCAGGAATGAAGCTGGTCATTGTGTTACTGAACTCCAAGAATTATCAATCCTGGAGTAGGGCCATGAGAATGGCCCTTCGGGCAAAACGAAAACTAGAGCTCATCAACCCAGACTTTGTTCCACATTTGGATGAAATTTCAGAGGAGTATATGGTATGGAAGTCTTTGGATTTAATGCTTTCATCTTGAATTTATAATTCAATAGACAGTGAAGTATTAGGCGGGTTTTAATATACAACTAATAGTGCCAAAGAGTTGTGGGCTGAGTGAGCTAAAGGAGCGCCTGGATAAATATAATGCTCCTATGGCATTTCGCATTAAGAGAGAAATCTTCAATCTGAAGCAGGAAACGATAATGTTACCGTGTACTTTAACAAACTAAAAGGTTTGTTGATGAGCTGAATTACATAAGACCTGAGGTGCAATGCAAATGTAGCCAGAATGAGGAGGATAAGATTATGAAATTTCTATCCGGCCTGAACAATGAGTATGAACAAATTTCTAGCCAGATTCTTGTCACATATCCTTTGTCGAATCTCAATAAAATATTCTCTACTATTGTGACAGTTGAAAAGCACTGTGAGGAGAATCTAAGTGCCAGCAGTATGGGGATCAACATTGCAGATCATGGTATGGTGGTACTGATGTGTGCTAAGTGCAAGTGTACACTATCTCAAGTAATACTTTACTAGTTAGTAAAGGTCATTCTTCCACAAAGAGTAGAGCCAAGCACATACTCAAATTCACAACTCAGTTCAAGGTAACTGAACATTTAGAGGGTGTATTTTCTAAACTACTCAGCCGAATGAAATAAAACCAAGTGCATTGGAAAGCTAGACGAATATAGATCGATTGTTATGAAGACAACAAATCCATTCGCAGCATAATAGGAGGGAAATCACAATAAAGAGAGATGACTCATACTTAGGTATCTTGCCTAATTACTTTGTAATGAACTGTAGCTTTGTCTCAAACAATCAACATTTTTGCTTATCTAAGACGGCAAAACCCGTGTATAACTAGCTCTCTACTTAGGTTTACCAGTTAGTCTACCTTGCATAAAGGGAATTTTACCACCCGACCTCACCTCAAGTATGCTAGTGAATGAAAGATCACAATATGAACGGTTCTTTGGATATGATACCAAAAGTTAGGGGTCATTTCCCAAGGACGAAGGACGGTGGTATGGAGATGCTTAGTGTCAAATCTACACAAGTTATCCCTCAACAAGTGCAAATCACCTAGCTAAGCTCATGTCATTCCTCCAAAATAACATAAACATATGCAAAACAAAGCAAAACCATCATAGAAAAGCAACAATGACCTTCAATACATAAATATAAGGTTTAAAATATCATAGTTTTGGTACAACCGAGCCTTGAGTCTATAGAATTTAGCCCATACTTGAACCATGAGCTACTACAAACATGAATGAATTAGCAAGCAAGGCCATGGAGTCTTTTGAAATCAGCAACAAGAAAATTCTTCCTCCGGAGCACCAGAATGACCGCAATTGCTTGAATCGCCTAGAACTTGCCCTCACTGCCTACAATGTGTATCTCGTTCGAACAAAGATTGTAGAAGACTTCTAAGGCTTTATTGTCGTGAAGTTACACAGCTGCGCCCTCCAAATGGTTTGAGAGATACAACCGTTGCAAGGGCAAATCCGAAACTTCCCCTATCTTTTACCAAAATGGCAATACCTTTTTTTGGTTGTTGGTGGCCTTTGCCCAAATTGGCAATTATTTGTCTCCTTGATCCATATGTGTATAGAATTGGATTCTAACACATCCGAATGTTGCACAAGACATAATGTACACAAATGAGCACAAAATAAGGTGTAAATCAAGTGATTAAGGCGTAATATAGTAAAAAGTACTAAGCTAAATAAGCTCAAAAGATGATAAAATATGAGCTTATAAGGTACAATGTGGAAATTTCAAGGCTCCTGTGCTAAAATGGAATCGGGTGATTAATAAACAAAAGCGCTCTAACTTCCAGGACGAAGGAATGTTCAGAAAAAAATGAGATGCGATCATTGTGGTATACTCAGACATGTTATAGCTGATTGTTATAAGTTGAAAAGCTGTGAACACTGCAACATGACTGGACACTCAGTGGCAAACTGCTTTCGTCTGAGGGGTGCCCAGAGATGATTAAGATTGTTTCAACCAACTACTCATATGGCCAATGTGGTGATGGATTCTCCCCTGGATGAACCAGCCACTGAATCTTCAATGAACATGACTGAAATTGTGAGACTTGAAGTCTCAAAGGCCCTCAAGGAAGTGCTGCATCTCAACCCAAGCTCCCATGGTCATAGTGATTCTGATTTCACAGGTAATGTATCTCTACGAGCCCGAGCTATTGCATCTCATTTTCCTGCAGTGGCATGGATTGTGGACACTGGTGCCACAAGTCATATGTGTTGGGATTTGAAAGTTCTTGATGATGTAAGACCCACAAACAAAAATATGCATGTGCATTAGGCTAATGGGGCCACATCTGAAGCACATTTTATTGGAAAGTTTTCCCTTAGCTCATCTCTCATCTTAGAAAACACCTTATACATGCCTCATTTCCAGTTCAATCTATTATCTGTCTCTAAACTTAGCAAAAGTGCCCATGTCTCATTTTCTTTCTATCCCTCTTATTGTGCAATACATGACCTTGAATCCAAGGAAGTTCTAGCAGTGGGGAGAGAACTTTTGGGCCAATATCTCTTTTATCCATAAAAAAAGAGCCATCGTTAAAATCTGATCCTCTAACTGCAGGAAAAAGCTCTCGCAAAATCTCTTCCCAGACCAGCTCAAGAACCTTTTGATTGCAACTTTATTTTGCTTAGTAATTTTGTAAGAACATGTATATGGCATGGCTACCTCTGATATGATAAGTTGGAGAAGTCATATTACGGTTAAAGATACCTAAGACTGTATAGAGTAGTATTTGCTTATTGATCTCTAGTCTGGTAAAAATAAGTTGGGCATAATAGTAGATAGGTAGAATCTAAGTATGTTTATGTAAGTATTTATCTATTTCTGTATTTGAGTAGACATTTCTTTGTTTCAGTATGTATGTAGTGTATAATTGGAATAAGTAGCTGTTTAGATTATATGTGATTTTTCTTCATTATTATTACAATTAGTATTGTTGTTATTATTTGTGATTTGTGATTTTTTTCTATTTTGTTTAATTTTTATTTTTTTAATTCTATTTTATTTTTATTTTTTATTCTATTTTTTATTTTTACTTTTTTTATTTTTTATTTTTTTTGAGTTGAGGGTCTCCACGGAAACAATCTTCTCATTTTGTTAAGGGGTGAGAGTATGATTGCGTACATCCTACCCTCTCCAGACCCTGTCGAAAGGCGGGATTTACTGGGTATATTTGGTTTGGTTTGGTTTGGTTTATGTATGGCATGACTGGGTGGGCCATACTTCCAACAATGTATCACCTCACTTATGCTTGAATGAATCTAATTCCTCCCTTCCATGCTATGCATGTCATAAAGCCAAGCAAGCACGACTTCCTTTTCCTACTCAGTCAGCAATAACTAGTTGTGTTTTTGAATTGCTGCATACGGACATCTGGGAGCCATTTGCTCAACCCACTCTATCAGTGCAACATTTTTTCTCACAATCGTGGATAACTATAGTAGAGGGACGTGGGTCTACATGATGAAAAGCAAGTTGGAGACTGTCCCTTTGTTGTCTCAATTCTTCAGAATGGCCAAAATACAGCTTAGTGCTTCATTAGGGCTTGTCAGAAGTGATAATGGAGCAGAATTCACTAGCAGATCCTGTCAAGAATTGTTTTTCTCCCTTGGTATCATACATCACCGAAGCATAGCACACACCTCAACAGAATGGCCTAGTTGTGAGAAAGCATCATCATATCCTTGAGGTTTCACGCGCAATCTTATTTCGTGCATCACTGCCTACCAAATTTTGGGGAGAAGTGGTTTTAACATCCATATACATTACCAACAGATTACCTTCTGCTGTTCAGAAGTGATTGAGTCCACATGAGATATTATATCACAAAAGGCCTAACTTAGAACACATGCACATTTTTGAATGTTTATGCTACGCATCAAACTTATCACCAGGCACGTGATGGGGATAATTAATCAGGATCAAATGAAGCAAATAATAAAAGAATACAAAAGATTTAACATTGTTCGGCCTTGAAGTCTACGTCCACCAGGAGAAGAGAAATCAATCAACTACAACAAATATGTCGGGATACAAGGAAGACACAGAGAAAACCTCTCAGCTCTCAGGCATAGAGTCACAACTCAAGTCTCTACCTTTTTATCAACTATCCTTCCCTCTTAACCCTCATGGTCTAAGGGGTCATATATTTATAAGCAGGAAACCTAATACAATTAGATTTCTATCAGGACTATTAATTCAAGTCACATTAGAACTTTAACTAACATAAAATACTAACAATCACCCCATTGACTTGAATTCTCTCTCATCATAGATGAACTTGATCTCTCTCACTAGTAGGGCCAACATGCTTCACAGCAACAAAAGTATTCATACTCCCCTCAACCACTTAACAGAAGCTCATTTTCTTGTGTTTGCTCAAAAGACCAGCAACAGTCTCTACATTAGATGAACTTTTCTCACCAAGAGAAAATCTCTTCACCGCCCATATTTTCACACATTCATTTTTGAAGCCAGAGTTATACATCGATCTTGGAGCAACAACTAATTTTTTCATGGTAGACCCCTTCAACACATTCGTTTTACCAATTTTATCAGCTTTCATCCCTACCAAAGCACCATTCAGAACTTTCAAAATACCATCTCCGCCAACATACCTGTGGCCACAGCTATCCAGGACAGTTAGAGAAATAAGATTCATACCAATAGCAAGAACGTATCTCACACCAATCAATGTCATAATTATACCATCATGCATCTTGATCTTGACAATACCAACTCCAGTGACTTTGCAAGGTTGCTTACCACTCAACATTACAAATTCTCTGTTAATCGATTCAAACGTGGAAGACCACTCCCTATGGAGACACATGTGAAACGGGCATGCAGAATCTAGAATTCATCTTCGGTTACACTCGTACTATCTTCATTCACAGCAAGGGCATCACCATAATGGTCATCTATAACTTGGTTGATCTCATTCACAGTCGTATACTTATTCTCAGGGAAACGACATTGGACATTAAGATGTCTCTTCTTTCCACAGCTCCAACAACTTCGACCTTGTTTTCTCGATTTCGATCTCGAACGGTTGTCACTTGACCCTTTCTCAGAAGATTTTCCTCTAACAGCTAACAACTCATCATCATGGGCATTAGAGAGTTCATTATCAAACATCTCTTTAGAACAAAGAGTTGCTTTAACTTCATCCAACTTCAGAGGCTTATTACCATAAATAAGAGTCTCATGTACGTGCTTGAATGAAGGAGGCAACGACCTTCTTTCATTATAAGGGAAAACAGACGATGTTTGGTAACCAACTTCGAAGTAAGTGACTTTGTAATGCACAGAGTTTCCAGCTTATTCCACAGGTCAATGGTGGTCTTTTGATCAAGAACTTCACGCAATACCTCATCGGATAAGCATAGCTGAATAGTGGATAACGCCTTCTCGTCGATCTCCATCCACTTATTCTCATCCAAAACACCAGGCTTATTCGCCTCACCCAAGTCGGAAGGTCTTCCCAAGATAGCCTTCTGCAAACCACTCTGTGTCAGGAACGCCCTCATCTTAACTTGCCACACAGTGAAACTCATACTCGGGTCATCTTTTGCAATCTCAGCTTTCAATGCCATAGAAAAATAAACCTAAACAAGTTTCTCTCAAGAAAGCCAACAAATCTCAAAATCTGTTTTCTTTCAGTTTTTACTCAAAAAAATACTATTCACCTGAAAAATACTATTTGTTCACGAAATCATTGTTCCTCATCTAAAAAAATGCTAAGTCAACGAACAGAATCGTTTTATCCTTCTCCAAATCACCGAAATCACTGTTTCTCATCCAAAAAATGCCAAGTCAACGAACATAATCACCGGAACCCTGTCAAAACTTGGGTCTTTTGATCTCTTACGTATATGGTCTATATTGATATAGTCAATTCTGGCAGCAGACAATGCTCTATAGCCGGAATTATAATGTGTGTAAAAAATTGTGTAAAAAAAATAGGAATCATATAGCCGTCCCCATTTAATAAATATATATGCACCGCTCTACTTCTTCTGTATTATGTTTTTTTTCTTCTGTATTATGTTAGATCCAATTAAAATTAATTAATTCCCCGCAGACAAATACATACATATAAACTTCTTCGTATGCTTATTCCGACTCATTGGCGAAGTTTAACAAATTATGCAATCTTAAATTTAAAAAATAAATTCTAATTTAATTTTTAAAATGTGTAGTGACTTTAGCCACGGGTTATATATATTAACAGAAATTTTCTAATCCCGAATACTATACACCGATTAAAAATTCTTATGTTCTGAATTTTATTTGTGACTACTGGATGAAACTCCAATGACTACTATCAAACGGGTCAAATTCACGGGCAGGTATAAGAGTTCAGATCTACTTGAACCCGCGAATATTATCATTTGATCATGACCGTCAGATTTTAATCCAACGACCACAAATAAAATTCAGCACATAATATTTTTTGAGCAGGACACATTGTTCGGGATTAAATTTTTTTTGTATATACTAATTAAACACAAACACAAATTTAATACTATAATTATAGTCATTTAGTCTATTCTATTCAATAAGAAAAATGAGAGAAAAAATGAGATAGATGTTGGCTGATGAATTAATACTCATTTTAAATTAAAAAACAGATGTACAGAACCTTTATTTATCTCAATACTATGGTAAATAGTAAAGAATATAAGATCATTAATTTTCTTATTATTAATATCATCGAACTTTTTTTTTGATAGGAAATGTTGTTGAGAGGATTTGAACCCGTGACCTGTTAGTGCAATTGTTACTCTCATGACCACTAGGCCAACCCTCTTTGACTATTATCGAACTTAATTGCAATGTATGAACGAAGACCAAAAATTTGGGTGGGCATTCGAGATTCGGGATCGAAATTTGTCGAATCTTGTTCCTGTTCCGTTTTGGTTCGGGCCAAAAAATTTGGACCCGATCCCATCCTGAAGTCCGAAATCCCGAATAAGTTCGGGACTTTGTTCCTCGGGACAGCCATCGGAATGGCCCGAGTCCCGAATTTAAAAAAATATTTATTTTTTTATTGCACAACTTAAAAACAAACCTAAGTCTTGATTCAACTCCATCACAAAAAAATCAATTCCCTGAATTTCAACCAACAAATTAAAATCAATTCTTTGAATTCCAAACAACTAATTAAGATATAAATTAAAATAAATTTGTTGAATTTAAATAATTAATTTCCTAAAATATAATATTTGTGAACAACCAAGTAAAGTTTTTATAATTAATTTTTTTAATATTTTAATATTTTAGTTCGGACTTCGAACCTGTCCCGTTTAAAATGGGATAGGTCCGATCCCGTCCTGAACTAAGTTCGGGACCTGTTTTTAGGGCCTAACCCCGTCCCGAATACCTTTTGTTTTTCGGATTTCGGGCTTCGGGCCTGTCAGGCCTCGGGACAATCCCGAGACCCAACGGCCATTTGCCCATCCCTAACCAAAAGTGCGTTTTCTCCCTTTAAATGAGAGATATCCCACTGGTTCATCCAATCTGTATGAAGTGCCCTAAATCATACTGATACGTCTACAAGCAAATTTGCATCATCCAATGTGCTTGAACTGAATCAAATATGAAACCATTCTACTGGTCTCTCACGAATCGATCCTTTTTTAGTCTCAATATCCAGTATGTAAAAAAATGTTTATCGAATGGACCCTTCGCTAATTGATGATACCTTGCAAACACCTGCTGATGTTGTGAAGGGGAAA
>JAOYMZ010000454.1:0-25698 GCA_025802335.1 Pinguicula primuliflora | reverse complement strand
AATTTATCAAAAACTATTAAGGGGAGTAATATGATATCAAAGACACGCAAATCCGAGGTTGTTTACCACGTGTTCATGTACTATACACTTATCATTGATTATGCAAATTTAACGTTTGTCACCACGGGGACAAGCTGGGTATGAATCATTTTTCTATCAAAAATAAAAAATAATTGTCTAAAATCAAGGTACGAGAAATCGGTGGGAGCCCCCAAGGCATTGGGCGGTCCCGGGGAATCCAACGGGCGCCTCCTGAATCACCAACGCGTCTGTTGGAATCCAACAGACGTGTTGAAAATCTCCAACATGTCCGTTGGAAATCCAACGGTATGTTGGGAATTTCTAATGCGTTGGATTAAATATTGTAAACTAAATTTAAAAAAAATTCAAAAAATTTAATTACTGGGCGGTTGTCCCGGGTGCCCAGGCGGTCTGGCCGGCTGCCCGGGCGGCCGCCCCGCTGCTCGTAGGCGCCCCGACAGCACGGTCAGGGCTTAATCGGATCGGAAAGGCTATTTTGAGCGCCCAGGCGACATCTAGTCGGCCGAAACGGCCGACTTCTCGAACACTGATTATAACCAATAAAAATTTTTGTGTATTAGTTTGGCACACCTTTTCAGTTAAAATCCATTTCTACTAGTTCTCATACTTTTATCTTCTAATTTGTTCCCTATCATCACAAATATAATTAAAAATTTACATAAAAATAAACAATTAAAAATATATTAGTAATGACCTCACAATTAACATTAATCTTTTCATAATCATTACAGAAAAAAGTAAAATGATAGTTATATATATTTTCGAACAATATTACATTCTGTTACGATCACAAATTTAATTATTTATTATACTCTCTTATATTAGGCAGTGTAATTGTACAATATAAATTAATAATGTTTAAAAAGTGTCCGAAAAATAAACATCATACGCTCTCACAATTTACAAACCTCTGTCCTCGATCTTTCACGAATTCTGGTCGAAAATCTATTTAATCCATCTCGGCGTCACTCTTAGCTTTCGACTGAAGCATTGGGAACCCAGGGTTCGTAGGCTTACTGCTTAGCCGAAATGATTTATGGAGAATTTGGATTAATTATGTGCACCAGTAGTATTTATAAACCTAAATTTTCCAGTTTGGGTATGGATTTCAATTAGAGATAGTAGGTTGACCGGAATTTGTATTTATCGCATGCATCCTGATGTTTGGGTCAGAAAGAAGTAGTAAATAAAGGAAAATAAAATTAGGAGTTGTTCTTTTCTGTAGCTTTTCTCATAATTTTATCTTCTAATTTTTTCCCTATCATCACAAATACAATTAAAAAATTACATAAAAGTAAACAATTAAAAATGTATTAGTAATGACCTCACAATTAACATTAATATTTCCATAATCATTACAAAAAAAAGTAAAATGATAGTTATATACATTTTCAGACAATATTACATTATGTCACAATCACAAATTTAATTATTTATTATTATTCCCTTATATTTGGTGGTGTAATTGTACAATATAAATCAATAATGTTTAAAAAGTGTCAGAAAAAAAAATCATACGCTCTCACAATTTACAAACCTTTGTCATCGATCTTTTACGAATTCTAGTCGGAAACCTATTTATTCCATCTCGGCATCTCTCTTAGCTTTCGACTGAAGCATTGGGAACCCAGGGTTCGTAGGCTTACTGCTTAGCTGAAATGATATGTGGAGAATTTGGATTAATTATGTGTACCAGTAGTATTTATAAACCTAAATTTCCCAGTGTTGGTATGGATTTCAATTGGATAGTAGGTTAATCGGAATTTGTATTTATCGCATGCATCGTGATGTTTGGGTCAGAAAGAAGTAGGAAATAAAGGAAAATAAAATTAGGAGTTACTTGTTCTTTTCTGTAGCTTTACTCATACTTTTATCTTCTAATTTGTGCCTTATCATCACAAATATAATTAAAAAATTACATAAAAATAAACAATTAAAAATGTATTAGTAATGACCTCACAATTAACATTAATTTTTTCAGAAAAAAGTAAAATGATAGTTATATGCATTTTTGGACAATATTACATTCTGTCACAATCACAAATTTAATTATTTAATATTATTTTATTATATTTGGTGGTGTAATTGTACAATATAAATCAATAATATTTAAAATGTGTCCGAAAAATAAACACTATATGCTCTCACAATATACAAACCCCTGTCCTCGATCTTTTACGAATTCTGGTCGGAAATCTATTTAATCTATCTTGGCGTCACTCTTAGCTTTCGACTGAAGCATTGGGAACCCAGTGTTCGTAGGCTTACTGCTTAGCCGAAATGATTTATGGAGTATTTGGATTAATTATGTGCACAGTAGTATTTATAAACCTATATTTCCCAGCAGTTTTGGTATGGATTTCAATTGGAGATAGTAGGTTAACTGGAATTTGTATTCATCGCATGCATCCTGATGTTTGGGTCAAAAAGAAGTAGGAAATAAAGAAAAATAAAATTAGGGGTTATTTGTTCTTTTCTGTGGCTCTACTCATATTTTTATCTTCTGATTTGTTCCCTATCATCACAAATACAATTAAAAAATTACATAAAAATAAACAATTAAAAATGATGACCTCACAATTAACATTAATCTTTTCATAATAGAAAAAATTAAAATGATAGTTATATACATTTTCGGACAATATTACATTCTGTCACAATTACAAATTTAATTATTTATTATTATTCTCTTATATTTGGTGGTGTAATTGTACAATGTAAATCAATAATGTTTAAAAAAATATTCGAAAAATAAACACAATACGCTTTCACAATTTATAAACCTCTGTCCTGAATCTTTCACGAATTTTGGTTTGAAATGTATTTAATTCATCTCGGCGTCACTCTTAAGACTTAAGCATTGGGAACCTAATTCGTAGGCTTTTTTATGGAGAATTTGGATTAATTATGCGCACGGGCAGTATTTGTAAACCTAAATTCCCAATTTTTGTATGGATTTCAATTGAAAATAGTAAGTTAACAGGAATTTGTTTGTATGGCAACCATGGTGATGTTTGGGTTAGAAAGATTTAGGAAATACCTACCATAAAAAAGATAGAATAGGAAATAACGGAAAATAAAATTAGGGTTACTTCTTCTTTTGTGTAGCTTTCTCTTCGTATTCCCGTGAAGGAATGGAGTTGATAACCGCACAATAGTATACGAGTTCCGATAGACTGAACGCACGGATCACAGCAGGTTCTTCAAGAGATGTGTGTGATTCATAAAAAGTTTATGATTCTGCTGTTTTCTCTTGAACTACAATATATGCCTTGGGCTTAAAGAAGCTGTATTTGATTTTGATTCAGGGAGCAGGACAAGATGGAATCTTTAGAGGATGAAGGTGAAATAATTCCAGAAACTGTATCCGAATATGAATTTGAAGATGCCACAGGGAACTTGATTTCCTTTGTCGAGTTACCGCTGGAGTGGAATAAAGTTGAGATTGATGATGGAAAGTTAGGGAAGATCTTCTTGAAGGGGAAAATTGATAATGGGTTACAGTCAATATTGAAGCCCGTTATTGCTTGGAAGTTTGATCTTTCACGTCAGAAGCTGAAGCCTGAAATCTCTGTGTTATCTGACGACGGCCACTGGATCAAGCTTCTGAAACCGAGGAGCCGCTTTCAGCCCATCATTGAAACAATTCAGATCTCCTTGAATTTTTTACATTTTTGTAAGTGGAACCCCCAGGAATCACTGAGAGGTGTATGGGAGCATCTCAATAATGCTTTCAGGTTGACTCTCACTCGCTGTTTGATATATACATTTGTGTAACCTTTTATGATCATTATGTGTAAAGTTTCTTTTAATTTTGCAGGGTGTTCGAGAGAAGGCCTTCTGAGGATGACCTTCGAGGCCATTTAACTTTGATAAAAGAAGCTGTTCAGAGGGATCAAACACTAAGAAACTCCAAGGTTTGTAGTCCATCCTTATTGGAGTAGGTATTATAAAAGAAGGATTTCAGACCAAGTCCTTCCAAAGTTATTATCTCCTTGAGTTACCCGTATCTACCTAATTTGTTACAAGATATAGGAGTTGATATTGATTTTATCGGAGGATATTCCTTTGGGTGGAAGGATCTAAAGTTAAGGACACGTATTCTCCATATTTCTTCATAAAAACATATAATGCATGTTTTTTAGCACACTAATACTAGTGCAGGTGTAGCATATTAATATATGATTGATTTTCTATATTGTGAAGGGTGAGAGCTCTGCCGGAAACTTAAATGTGTAGATTAAATATTTTAATCCTTAATTACTGTGTATTGCAATTTTGTCTTCGATAGTGACCTACTCTCTTTTTTTGTTCTGATCAGGTCATAAGTACATTTCTTGATGGGAAGCCTCGGAAGAAAAATGTCGCTAACGAGGTTGGTGCTCTCTCCACTTCTCTCTTGCAGACTGGCAGCTAGCTAACATGCACCCTCTCTCTCACATGCTAATCTGCATGCAGATGCGCCAGCACATACGAAATAAACCCAGTACTTAATTCTGAAGTTTCTGATTATTTAAAGTGTGCTTGCTAGGACGTAGTCTCTACTTTTATAGTTGATGATGCTGATGAAGATAGAAAGAAGTCCTACAAGAGGGATAAACCTGGAGTTTCTGATGAAGATGAAGAGGATGAAGTTGATGATGATGAGTGGGATTATGTATGCGCTATTTGTGATAATGGTGGCGATATATTGATGTATGCTATTCTTCTCTATCACATCTAAGTATTCATGATCAAATTGTCTTGCTTTTAGTGCATCTTATTCTTCTTACTTGTGAGTGGGGTTTCATATTTCCCCTGACAACAAGAAAAGGGAATCATAATCAAAATTTCATGAGGTGATTGAGAATGAGATGAGAAAATATCTGGATGTGTTTTCTACGTTTAACAAGCTTACCAGAAATTGTCTTCTCCCTTTTGCATATTCCAGCTCTGATATTATGTTTTGCTACCTAGTTGCTAATTTCTTTGGGCCGTCCAATTTGCATTATTCTTGTTTGGATTAGTTGCCCATAATGGGCTTTATTGCTGTTTGTAGCGTCCCTGGTTTCATGTCACATTTGTCTATATCATCTACCTCTTGCACATCCTTATCAATGCAAAAGTAATTTGCCATATAGCTGTTGAGAGCTTCCCTTGTTTGCTGTCACATTCACCTAGATCATGGACCTCTGGCATGCCCATTATTTTGTTACGTGCATGATTTCCTTCTACCCTACAACCAATGCGCTTTTGAATATTGCCTTTCTGGTTCTCTGTTAGGTGCGATGGAAAGTGTATGAGGTCATTCCATGCAACCGAGAGCCATGGTGAAGATTCTGATTGCAAATCTCTGGGCTTTACTGATGAAGAATATGAAGTAAGTTTGGGAGCTACATTTCTGGGTTTGTTAAATTGCCAGTATTATGTTTTATATTAACCGTGACATATGGCTTGTCATTGATAGGCCGTGAACCTGAAGTCTGTTCCCTTTTATTGTGAGAATTGTAAGCACAAGAAGCATCAATGCTTTGCTTGTGGAGAATTGGGATCGTCTGATGAAACAGCCGGTGCTGAGGTATGTGAATGTGATGTTCTTCCCAGTTTTGGGACTACAATGTTTTTTACGGTGGCCAATCACTGACAAAAGCATGCTGTTATTAATGGACTGAGATAGTTATTGTTTTCTTCATACTGTCTATTCAAATGAAATAATTCCGGTTGTTATGGTGAAGCTAAATCTTCACATTGGTTCTTCCATTGCTTTTAATTTTCATTTAAGCAAACAACAAAACTTATCATTCCAAGTTTCAGTTTATTTTTAAGTTTTGATTAGGTTTATCTTTCCATTATTTCCTGGGAGATATGATTTATTTTTACATTTGGAGATGTGCCTTTGTTACCATCACTCATTCTATGATTTATTTTCATGAACTCAAAACTGAATGATGGGTTTTTTAATTTGCTTTAGACTGTTGGCCGTATAGGTGTTTTTTTCCTAGATATTTCTTTTATAATGTTCTTTCCACTCCGTCCCTTCTTGATTGAAAAGTTCCCCCATGACTTCAATTTTGCCCCCATGATAAACCGTCTAGATCCCACACCGCATATGGAGTTGCAATTTTTTGTCAATTACTTGTCTAAAATATATTATATTACTTATGTGACATTTTCTATTTCATGAAAAAGTGATAGTTATTTGATTTTGGCTGCTAAGTTGGTAACAGTGGGTGTTTGTACAAAAAGATTTTACAACTTCATTTCGGTGGTTTTACTTCTTCCGCTTTCATGAACATGTATTTCTCCATGATTTCTTCAGCATTGTTCCATGAAATTTTGTGGCTGTTCTGTGATTGTCTTTCTATCTTCTGGTAGATCTTGAAGTTTTTAAAAAGTATAGTAACTATTGAATTATGTACCACTAGTTACTTGCCTGGTGGACATGCTAGACCATATTACAAGTGACTGCAGGTTTTCTGTTGTGTCAATGGGGCTTGTGGGCACTTCTATCATCCTCTTTGTGTTGCAAAACTTCTCCATCCCGGGAATTGTGATGTATATGAAGAGCGTGCAAAAAGGATCGCTGCTGGTGAACAATTTGCATGCCCTGCACATAGATGTCATGTTTGCAATGAACTGGAAGTTAAAAAGGACCCCGAATTGGGATTTGCTATCTGTCGCCGTTGTCCGCGCGTGTACCATAGAAAATGTTTGCCAAGGTCCTCCTGATTCAATTTTTTGATTCCTGTGGAAGTTTTTATCTGTGCTGTTTAATTATTTTTGTTCCTTTCTTCACACAAAGGGGGATTGCATCGGAAAATGATGTTTTAGAAGATATGAGTGGAGAACTCTTACAAAGAGCGTGGGAAAACCTGATTCCCCACCGGACACTGATTTACTGCTTGTGAGCACACTGAGATCTCTATTTTATGTGTTTTCTCCGAGAATTGGTTGAATTAATTCTATATTTATTGCCAGAGACCACGAGATAGATCCAGAGCTATTGACACCTGCTAGAGACCACATAAAATTTCCTGATCCTCAGCCAAAAAAAATGAGATGCAGGGAATTGTCAAAGGAAATAGCTGTAACATTTGAAGACAATTCAGGGAAGGGAATTTCGCCGAAGCATCCAAATAGGAGCTGCAACATGTATAGTTCAAAACAAAGTGATCTTTCCAGAATAAAAGTTGACAAATTTTCTGTACATGGTTCATTGAGAAAGCAGAAAGTGGATGCAACTGTAAGATCTGTCGGGAAGTTGAAGGGTTCTACTATGCCCAGTGACGAGATGTCTTTGGGTGATAAGCTGTATGCTTTTTACGGCATGGGTGCTGAGCAACCAACATCAGCTAGGGGAAAAAGTGGGGTTGAAGATGAGATGACTCAGAAGTTTAAGCCCACTGGAAAGAGCACTGATAATCATGACACTCCTGACAATGAATCAATAAGAAGGTTAACTTTCCTATGCCGTGGCCTTTCTACCTTAATCACCCCACCCCCACCCCATGTCAGTAAGGCAGACATTATTACTAACGGCTGTTTTCCCCATAAATTTCACATTCATAGGATATCTGAGTTGATAAAAGATGCTTCGTCTTCCATAACACTTGACCAAGTCAGGAAAATGCATATCGCTGGCGCTCCATCCACACATGCTCATTATAATTCTGTTGATAATATAACATTGGGGAAGGTGGAGCATATGATTGAGGTATGCTGTAATGTTTTTTTCCTGTATTATCTCTTGCTAGATGTTAATGCTTAAAGTGCAGGCTTTACGTGCTGCACACAAAAAACTGGATGAAGGAGGCAGTGTGCAGGATGCCAAAGCTATTTGCAATGTTCATCTCCTCACTCAGGTGTCGAAATGGAAAGTAAGTGTTGGAAGATCAATCTTTCTTCACCTTATCCACTTTCTATAATACTCCGTGTCCCACTTCGGTGGTCATGTGGGATATTTACAAAATTTGATGTCCTTGGAATTACGTTCTCATTGGTTTGTTATTTACTGGGCTGTCCTGCTGTTCTATGAAATGGACCTCTGGGACAATCTCATAGAACAGCCGACAAAAGAGCAGCTTGCTGCATTAATGATGAAAAATTTAGTAAGGGCATTAATGCTACTAGATAGTTTGCAAACCCTAGATTCTCTAAATCAAGGCTGCTTCTCCGGCTGCTTGAGACCTCTCCACAAATGCATATTTATAAAATCTTCCATTAAATTTTGTTCATCTCTCTGGCTTAAGTTGGAGAAAGAGGCTACTGCACGTGGAATGACCACATTAATCCTTGTGCAGCCCCCGAGTGTGTTGATTGGTGAAGGATGTTCTAGATTGCATGCACTTTTTATATTCCTTGATATGGTACTATGGATTTAAAAGAACCTATCTGAAATAGATCTTGTAACGCGAGGTATTAAAATGTGCTTGCAAGAATGGGCTGATCTGAGAATTCTAGTTTCAACTAGGTCTTTTCGTACAGCATTGTAGATTAAAAAAAAGATGAGACAATTCAGATGTGAATTGAGGGGATTCTTATTGAATTAGAAACCTAACCTCTGACTTTAGTACTTTTTTTTATGTTCGTTAGCAGTTTCCCATTATGCAAATGAGCTCATTGTCAATGAGGTTAAGGGTCTCTTCTTGGGAAATGTGCTTGCACATATTATGCCATTCTGTTGGGGGATCCAACCCTTATTAGTTACTAAACAATATTTTTATTCTGAACCTAACTAACCTTTTCAAAATGAAATCAGATAGACGAGAAAACTTATTTTTATTAATTTTTGTGCATTATAAAAGATCTTTGTAGTATCTAGTTTGAGGTTATATGTTTTGTTTCGGCAGGACAAGCTGAAAGTGTACCTTGCTCCATTTCTAAATGGTATGCGGTACACATCATTTGGTCGCCATTTCACCAGTAACGATAAACTAGAAGAGGTAAGTCATTGTCTTGTGGCCATATTTTATATGTTTGCATTCAAATGAAGATTAAACGGCCATGCAATGAACTGTTTTCTAAAAGGTCTGAACTTTTTTGGAGCCTCTTCTTTCTGAGTCATACTGAAATGGATGCTTTATCAATCCAATCCCATAGAGGATGCCCCTGCTAAGACAACAGCTGCATAAATAAGTTCAAAACCGTAGGTACTACAATATGAAATGAATATTGTTATGGCCCATATTTGAGACCCTCTTTTTAGTAGAAAGTAGAATTTGAGTCTGGTCTTGCACCAACTATACCAGGCACAAACCTAAACTATCTTACAAGCTTACAATTTTGCTTTCGTTAAGTGTTGGATAAATTTTCTTTATTGCCGTTTTTTAAAATAATCCTTACTTTGTTTCTGCAATTCACATGCAGATTGTCAATGTTCTTCACTGGTACGTTGAAGATCAAGACACGGTAATCCACCTTGGTTTTGGCTTATCATTAAACATAATGCTTTCTTTTTCTTTGATATCAAATACCCTTGATCATAAGAATCGTACTAGAAATGTTGGATATTTATCAAAGGATGGTCCCTTGAGGTTTTGTTCTAATGGTCATTAACATTGCAACCTTAATTTCGATGGAGGGTGATTTTAGAAATAATAATCGTCCACTCTGTTTTATAGCCCAAGACATTCTAGATGAGGTTGTTTCTGTCCAATCAGGTGACCGGCTAATAGACAAAATCTTTGTTTTTTATGATTTTTCCCTTTGAAAAGGTGATTTTCAAAATATAGAACTGTATGTACTTTGCTGGTGTTCAAACTTTAATAGAAATGGGATGGTGAAATTTCACCAGATTTGCTCTATATTATACGACTTGGCACACCTTCTCTTGTTTCTTGTTGACTACCCATGGGATCATGAATAGCAATTCTTATTGTGTCATATTTGTATGTATTTTTTCGTTTAGTCCATCGAAACACCGTATGTTATGTCTCATTCTTTCTTCATATTTTATTCATTTTGCCAGGATATCGATGCAATATGTGAGTAATTGGAGAGAAATAATAGTTCTTCTGTGGCATCATGTCCTTGCTAATGGCAGATCCATATGCTCTACCTTTTGAAGCAATTTTTATTTCATTATTTTAGAAAGTCCGAATCTAGACAGCAATAAAGAAAAAAAAAATCTAGACAGCAAATATCTTTTACAATAATTTAGGGATAGTCCATGGTTCAAATCCCTTCATTACATTAACTATAAAAAAAAAAACATCAATTTAGGTCCATACTTTATAATCCCCCCATATTACTGAATGAAGTAAACACTATTAAAAAAAAAAGTAAACACTATTCAAAAAAAAAAGTAAACACTATTCAAAGGAAAAATTATGCAGTATCTCCCTATTAAATAATCACAACTATTCTATTATACAAGCCTTCCCCAGAAGACATGAATTTAGGGGTGAACAAACGGGTATTCGAGACGGGTATTGGTAATACCTGTTCCCGTCCCGTTACTGTTCGGTTCCAATTTTTTTGGAACCCAAACCGTCCCGAATACTCGTATTCCCGAAAAAATCGGTAATGCGGGAATCGGTTCGGTTCCAACGGTTCTAACGGTTCCAACGGTTCAAGCGGTTCTCTCTTGAAAATACTTTGAAATTGAATAATTAAATTTTAGTTATTATGTATTTATTTATTTTATTTAAAATTATATTCATATCGGGTAAATACCTAGAACCAAAATGCATTCCCGGAATTGGACCGAGAACCGACTGGAAACATTATTCAGGTACCGGAACTGACCCGTTTTCCCGTTTTACCGAAAATTTCGGTAAAACGGGAAAACGGTTCTCGATTATCGACACCAACGATCCCAGTACCGAACCGTTTGTCCATCCCTAATTATGTTGATGTAGCAAAACTCGTAGTCAATTTATGTTGGTAACATTATCTTTTGATTTGTCACCCATTTAAATTTATACCTATGCCCTCTATTAATGAAAAATAATGCTCTTACAAAATCATGGTGGAAGTGTTTGAGAAAATGTTGGTTGGTCTCTGACAAGTCAGGACTTGCCAAACACGTAGGAGGTATACAATGGCGAAGCCATTAAGGACAAGAGGGGGCACATGTCCCCCCTAAAAAATCCAAAAAAGTATTGCGTTTAAAAAAATAAAAAAATATATTTTGTGGTGTCAAATAATATATATTAAAATAATAAATTTTGTTAATTTGGATTTAGTTCTTTGAATATTAAAATAAATAATAAATAAAATAAAATATTAATATATAAGACAAATCCTTCATTCTTTTGCGATTTGGATTCTGCGGTGTCTCGTTCTTTGAGTCTTCATTCTCCGAGTTTCAAATTAGAGAACATAAATCAGAGAAATCCTGCTACTTTCGATCTTGTTGGCGTAAGCCATAGAATGGAATGAAATATATAGTTATTTGGTGTCTTCATATATGGGTTTTCTTGCGCTTACTCAAAATAAATGGGTTTTGTTGCAATTTGGTTTTGTTAATTCTGATTCGTTTTTGGATTAACTTCTTTTTCCAGTTATTAATTTTTTGTTAATTCTGATCCGTATTTTGGGTTTTGTTGCAACTGTGTGAGACTTTGTCTATGTTGTTAAGGAAAATGGAAAGGTCGGGAATGAGACTGGGTGAAACGGTTTCGTGGTTCATATTGGGCATTCAAGAGACTTGTCAATCTTTGATTAGGTGGATATTATGCGTACTCTAATTTTTTCGTTGTTCATATTGGGAATTCACAAATTTTAATTGACAAACTCATCCCTTATTTTATTGCTTCATGTACCTTATCCAAGTGTACTTTAAGAACTATTTCCAATTCATGGGAAAAAAACACTTCACATCACACGGATTTTAACTGCAGAAACTAAAAAATTTTACTCTATCACCACCCAGTGCTCCGTGGAAGATAAACTAATATTTTTCTTCAATGTAGAGGTGTTGTATTCGAAATAAATTTGACATATAATTATTTTTCATTGGGATATTGTGCGAAAATTTTTGACTTCGCCACTGACGATATAGGGGCCCGTTTAGGCAGTATTCTGGCACCATCATTCTTGCAGGTTGGATTCACATCATTTTCAGCTATTTACTTCATATTAGCTGTCAAGGTATTGACCCATATATCACAATCAATACTTTTTTGCCTTGCTAACCAAAAAAAATCTGCTACTTACTAATGGCTTGCTCTGTTTGTGGGAATTTTGGAATTTGCTGGAGATAAATTTGAAGATGGACGCGTGGCCCTGGACCTGGAGGAAGACTATGACTTCCTAGCTAATAGAATTTTTAATTCTAAAGGTCACAAAAATTTGAGAAATGGTGGGTAAACAAATCTTTTTTTGTATACATTAATACTAATTATTGTATCAAATTTAATTTCATTTAGATTATATTTTTGAATTATCAACACAACAATTCAATGAGTGTTATTAGTTTGTAGAAATCTTGAACATAAAAAATTTATACACCTGATATTTATGAAAAAATTTAGATGTGCCGTTTTGAAGTTTATGGAATTCATAACTATGCTTTGACAATTATATTGAATTTACTTTTCGTGGTCTATTTCCATTGGACATGGTTTTAATTTTAAGTTTCACAATTATTTCATTGTACAGGCTTTGAGTAATTTTCTTATATTGGATTTTGCTATTTTGTGCAAGTTTTTAAAAGATGATTATTTAAAATACAATTTTATTATATATTATAAAATTAATAATAAATTATCAAAATAATGTTTATTTAACTAATTAAGGAAAAAAGGTAATTATATCTTCTAACTAATATATAAGTTGAATCAAATTTCAAAATCGTCATACTTATTTTTTAGAAGGAAGTAAAGTATGTCATGAGGTGCTTATTTTATCGAAGGTATAGTTAAAAATATGAACAAGCAGTAGTAAGTACTGCGCAAAACACACATTTTAAAAAAATGTGTTTAGAAGGACAATCAAAATTTTAAGAAGATTCCGCAAAATAGGCCTTAGATATTAACTAAATTTTTAGTAACGTAGTCGGTTCATGTATCGGATATGAGTTAGATAGTTTAGAATACGAAAATGTTCCGCTTACATAATGAAATCACACATAATTATGCATGTTCAATAAAACATTGTCATTTGACATGATGCGGGTCTAAATAAATACAATACCAAATTTTGATGACCACTGACCTCTTGAAGCAAGACTTAGTGCATGTTTGCAAGTTCTTCTTAAAAGTAACTTTTGTCTTTTCAATTGCAGAAGCTCCTTTTACACTGTTTGCGATTTTGGCTTTTGGCGATGGAAAAGCTCCCCAAAGCCCAAAAGCCAAAAGCTACCTTAGAGTAGCTTCTGGGAGGCTTAAGGCGGTGACAATTTTGTAAATATTTAAAAATTCACTTTTAAGATAATTTTGTCTATATATAAATCAATAATATTAAAATACCCAAAAAAAATTCCCGTATTATATCCATTTTGTCATATATTTTTTTTAACTTTTGTCACAGTAAAGCTCCCACTGCAAACACTTTATAACTTCCTTATAACAACACCTTTTTTTTAAGTCCCATCAAAAGCCAAAAACTTTTCAGTAGAACTTGATATCAAAATCTTCAATTTGTTTCTGTTGTAAAACAGTTTCAACCAATCATCTTCACTTTCAACATGGTATCGAAGCCACTGTAAAGATCTACTCACGCTTCTCCCAATTCGAATTCCATCCACTTTAACCTAAATCGGTTTCAAAGATTTCCTGTGAAAATTCTTCAAAATTCATGGCGCTAAACGAAGGAAAGGAGAAGGAAGTTCTTCAACCTAAGATTGATGAAGGCGCTTCAAATCTTGGCATCATTCCAGTAGGATCTGGAAGTAATGGAAAACTGTTGGTTCGTGACACTGATCAGCCAGGTATGGCACTTGTCACGGTACCTTTGAACACCAAAAATTATCAAAGTTGGAGTCGTGCGGTTAGAATGGCTTTGGGTGCAAAGAAAAAATTGTGGTTGATTGATGAAAACTGTCATCCACCTGAGGATGTAAACTCTGAGGAGTATGAAAATTGGGTTGCTGCTGACCTTATGGTCACCTCTTGGATCTACAATTCGATTGATAAAGAGATTTTGCAGGAATTTCAATATACCACCAACTCTGCTAAAGAACTATGGAAAGAACTACGAGAGAGGTTGGGTGAATGTAACAGTCCCATGATTTATAAACTTCGAAAGGAAATTGCTAACATCAAGCAAGGGAGCACAAAATCTGTGACAGTGTATTTCAACCGTTTGAAGGGACTATGGGATGATCTGAGTTGTATGCGTCTGGTGACAAAGTGCAACTGTGGATTGAATGATGAGGAGCGAATGATGCAGTTTTTATTTCCTCTAAGATCAGAATTTGAACCGGTGATTAGTCATATTCTAGCATCAGTACCTTTGCCAAGCCTCAACAGAGCATATAGTACAATGCTGACCATTGAAAAATAGAAGGAGCAACAGATTATTCACTCTGACGTTGATGACCACTCTGCTTTTATTTCCAAGCTGATGAGTAGTTACAAATCACAGCAGAATAAGGGAGTGGGATCTGGTCCTAGATGGATTCAGAAATCACACGAGGTGATGGCAATAACTTCATAAGGGGCAAGAGTGATATACGATGTGCGAACTGCAATATTCCGAGGCATACCATCACAGAATGCTATAAGCTTAAGACTTGTACCCATTGTAAGATGAGAGGTCACACAATTGCAAACTGTTTTCGTGTGCGTGAACAGCAGAGAAGGGGCAAAGGGATGCAGTTTGCTAACGTCGTTGATTATCAGTCCACACCTCTCAACCTTTAACAGACAACGGAAAGTTCTTCTGGTATGAACATATCAGAACTTGGTCGCTTATTCCAGGATTTTGTTCAAGCCAATGCCGGCAAAGATGGTTCTCATGCCTTTGGTGTGGATGCTGATGCCTTTATTGGTAAAGAATTTTTACATGCTCTCACTGTTGCACCCTCACTTAAACCACAGAATTGGGTAATTGACACTAGTGCTTCAGTGCATATATGTCATGATTTGAGTTTGGGTACAAACTGGTCACCTCTTGGCAGCTCAATGTTGGTCAAACAAGTAGATGGAGCAATTGCTCAAGTGAAAAATATTGGCAATTATTCATTATCTACCTCTCTTATCCTTCATAACGTATTACATGTCCCTAGTTTTCAGTTCAACCTCATTTCAGTGTCACAACTCACAAAATCTTCACATGCTAAGATTATATTCTACCCTCAATTTTTTCTCGTGCAGGACCTCACCTCTAGCAGGGTTCTGGCAGTGGGACAAGAATTGAAGGGGTTATATGTCCTGGATTCATCAGCCACAACAAGAATACCTCTAGTAACCCTTTCAAGATCTATTAGTTCGCCCCTTGTTTTGTCAAGCGAAGAAACTTGTAACTTTACTGTTTTATCTTGTCCTACTGATTTTGTTTTGTGGCATGCCCAAATGGGACATCCGTCCTGCAATGTTTTGTCCAAACTTGGTCTGAATATTGTGAATCTTGATCTTAATATGTCGTGTGATGCATGCCATCGCTCTAAACAGACTAGATTGCCCTTTCCTGTTCACAAACAACACACAGTTGCACCTTTTGAACTAATTCATGCAGATGTATGGGGGGCATACTCAGTGCCTACATTGAATGGTTTTAACTATTTCTTGACGATTGTTGATGATTATAGCAGGGGTACATGGGTTTATCTTATGAGAAGAAAGTCTGAAGTGCATCAGATTCTAACCAATTTTTTCAGGATGATAAAGACACAGTTTGGGTGCCAAGTGAAGATCCTAAGATCTGATAATGGTCTTGAATTCATGAACAAAGGTTGTGCTGAACTTATATCTTCCCTTGGTGTTATACATCAACGAAGCAAGCAATATACACCCCAGCAAAATGAGTTGTTGAAAGAAAACATCGTCATCTTCTTGAGGTTGCAAGAACCCTGATGTTTCATAGTTCTCTGCCATCGAAATTCTGGGGTGATGCAATATTAACTGCTGCTTATTTGATTAACAGGTTGCCTTCTGCTGTGTTGAATTGGCAGAGTCCACATAGTGTGCTGTTTGGAGATCCTCGTGATCTTTCTGGTATTAAAACATTTGGCTGTTTATGTTATTATGCTAATACTCTACCTCACAGGTTGAAGTTTGATTCTCGAGCGTTCAAGGGGATCTTTGTTGGTTATTCAAGTGTGGCTATAGCTTATTGTATATATGATCTTGCTGCTCAGAAGATGGTTTTGTCCAGGGATGTGCAGTTCTACGAAAACATATTTCCCTACAAAACAGATACTAGAATCTCATATTCACCTTATCCCAAGTCATCATCCCAAGTTCTCCTGCCATTTTGTGAAACTCATGATTCTCAAATTTCTGATACTGCCACGAAATCTGCTACACAACTTACTGATAAACATAATTCACATCATTCACCCGCACCTGCTGCACACGGCTCTACTAATTTTCTTCTTGATGACTTATCTGCAGATTCCACAATCCGGTCAATCCCATCTGATGAACCTCCATCTGATGTCCAGCCAAGCACCTCACAAATTTCCTCAACACACATCCCACAGAGACAAAGTACTCGTACTAGAAACCCTCCAACCTGGCATAAAGATTACTATATGTTAGACCATTCAACTCTTGTCTCACCAGCAACCATGTGCATGATGTCTACTCCAACAACCAGTGAACCACTGTCCTATGCTGAAGCTTCCAAGGATCCGTTGTGGGTTGAGGCTATGCAACAAGAACTTGCTGCACTTGAAAAGAACCATACTTGGACAGTTGTTGATCTGCCTCCAAAACATCAAGTGATAGGCTGCAAATGGGTGTTCCGTCTGGAACAAAATCAAGATGGTTCTATCTCACGCTACAAGGCTCGTCTTGTCGCAAAGAGGTACAGTCAAGTTGAAGGATTGCATTATACGGTCAGTTTCTCTCCCGTGGCGAAGCACACAACAGTCAAGATCTTACTTGCAGTTGCAGTGTCCAGAAAATGGTCTATACTACAATTGGATATCAATAACGCTTTCTTACATGGCAATCTAGACAAGGAAATCTACATGAAACCACCACCTGGATATTCTTTAGCAAAACCAGGGCAGGCATGTCTCTTGAAGAAGTCTATCTATTGACTTAAGCAGTCATCACGTATGTGGAATCAGGAACTAACATCCCAACTACACAGTTATGGATTCTTGCAGAATGCTCATGACCATTGTTTGTTTATCCGTTCAACTGATACTTCATTCACTGCGTTGCTCGTTTATATTGATGATATATTGTTGACAGGGGATGACATTTCAGAACTATAGGATATTCAGCGCTTCCTGGATGCCAAGTTCAGCATAAAAGAACTTGGATCAACAAACTATTACCTGGGACTGGAACTTCATCACACGGACTCAGGTTTATATGTTACACAACGCAAATACGTTCAAGACATAATCAATGATGCTAATATACGTTCAAGACATAATCAATGACACTGGAACTTCATCACAAGGACTCGGGTTTATATGTTACACATGCCCGGATTCTCGACGATCATTAACAGGAAATTACATTCAACTCGGTGAAGCTGCTATGTCATGGAAGACTAAAAAGCAATCTACAATTTCTAGATCTTCTATGGAGGCAGAGTATAAAAGTTTGGCTACCACTGTATGTGAGCTTAAATGGATCACATATATACTATGGGATCTTCGGGTAGACATTTCTTTCCCAATTCCTTTACATAGTGATAATAATGCTGCGATGTATCTTGTGGCGAATCTCGTATTTCACGAGCGAACTAAACATATAGAGCTTGATTGCCATTTCATTTGGGACGAATACAAGGCTGATCGTATAATTCCTTAATATATTCCTACAGAGCACCAGGTAGCTGATCTGCTAACCAAACAATTGTCGATTCCAGCTTTTACACATTTGTTGTCCAAGATGGGACCAGGTCTTAGCCCTAGTCCATCTTGCAGGGGGTGTTGAGAACGGGCCATTATTAATTCAGGCCCATCCTCCGTAGATGCTAGGGTTGGCCCATTTTCTTATTGAGCTTGTATATACACTTGTAAGACATTGAAGTTGAGAACAAAAACTTCTAGCAGCTAATCTCAGATCTCCAAGTTGTTTCCATACGTTGCTTGTGCTGCTTTCGATTTGATACCAAAATCTTCAATTTGTTTCTGCTGTAAAACAGTTTCAGCCAATCCTCTTTACTCTCAACAATCATCTCCATCTACCAACTAAGCTAGCTTGCATTTTAGTAAAATATGTATTCGTATTTTTTTATAGCTAATGTGGCTGGGAGGATTTCAACTAATGACCTGTGACTCACATAACTACTAAGTCAACCTCTCTTTTACATATGAAAAATAATATATGGTCAGCACTGCTTTTCCAGCAGATGCTGGCCATCCCATTACAGCGCCGTGTTGGGCATTTTTGCCCATACAAGTTATTTATTTTATTTACTTATAATTTATTTATAAAGCAAAACTTAGACACCAAAATATATCAATATAATTTTAAGGTTCAGGTTTATAAAATTTACCATTATATGGTTTGTGATTTATAGAATTTAGCATTTAGGGTTTATAGGATAGAGTTTTAAATTTTTCAATGGCGGAGTCGCCGTAATATTAATTTTAAAAATAAACATTGTAACATTTTTAGGTTTTAGTGTTTAAAAAGTTTAAAATTTATAGCATTTAGCCATTTGAATTTATTCAATAGAGTTTTAGATTTTTCGACGACGAAAGTACCGTAATATTACTATTAATTTCTTTGTTTTAGGGTATAATAAATGTCGACACCTATATTAACAAAAACACGTGGTAATAGAGTTGGTTGAAAGGGTGTGTTGAAAAGTGTGGGGAAGGGAGGAGATGCAGAGGTCGAATTGTAGGAAAAGCAGCGCTGCCCACCTAACATCTATATTGACATATATGTATCCGTATATAATATCATTGATTCATTATGCCCACTATATTTTGTGTTATTTTTTTTATATTACGGTAAGTTTTGCCAAGTGTTCGAGAAGCATTAATAGCATTTAGGTGGTCAGTGCGACCTAAGCCGGAATTCAGACAAGGCGAAGGGTGACATCCTGTCACCTAAGCATTGCCTAAGCGGCCTAGGCGGGGCCACCTTCTCGAATAGACACACCACCGCACGAAAAAAATTAAATACTCATCATATACACTATAAATTCTAAATCTTATAAACCATAAATTCTAAAAATTAAACTTTTTTTGAATTAATAATACGGCGATTTCGCCATCGTAAAAATTTAAAACAATAAACCCTAAATGTTATAAATATTTAACCATATAAATTGTAAAATTAATTAATTACACTATTTTTATTTTTTAAAATTAATATTACGGAGTATTCGTCTCCAATAAATCTAAAACTTATCATCTAATCTTTAAACCCTAAGCCCTAAATGCTATAAACTTTACACAATATAATAATAATTTCTATAAACCATAACTCTTAAGTATTAATAAAATTATTTAAATAATATTAATATAATAAATATATTAAAATCTAAAAAAAGGAAAACCCAAGGAATGGTCACCTGGTGTACAAAGGTTGCTAGCCATCTATCATTTTTCTATTGGTTTAGACCATTTAGAGAGCAAAAACAAACCAGTGCTATTTTTGTAGAGATATGGTATGTGTACAAATTTTTTTATACAAAATTTTGTACAAATGAACAACAATAATTGGATTAAATTTAACCTTTTCTATAAAATGTTGAGAGTATACAAACTAATAACACACATTGAATTGTTTTGGACTATCATAATTATGATCTAACTGAGATTAGATTTAGTCCATAAACATGATGCATTAAGCTAGCATTCACTTTGTCAGATATAATTAGAAATCTGTCAGATATCTTTTTATAAAAGGGAAATTGGATTGCTCACTAGAAAACTTACAATTCCGAGTTATTAAGATTTCTGAGTGGTGACCCACTTTTACCTCATATTGTTGACCATAACAAGTTGTGAGATTGTAATCTGATTATCAATTTCTTATGTTGTTACCCTCAATCTCCTCTGTCATGGATAAACTTTATTCCATTCGTCTCCTCCATTTGTCGATCTGCGACTCTGTCTACGTTCTGCCCCTCTGCCTGGCTGTAATTCCCAATTCCCCCGTCCTTTTCCATGAGGGAAAGTCTAGGGGACCAGAATTTTCTTGACCAGAAATTTCTGGTCCCCAAAATAAATATTTTTTTAATATTATTCTATTATTTTATTATAATTTTTATATATTTTTTATTTTTTTTAATTTTTTTCTAAACATGGTTTTCTAACCAAAAAAATTATTTATAAGGTTTAGCCTTAAAAAATATTAAAATATTTACTAATATATTAATTACTATTTTTAATAAAGTTTAGCATTTACGTTTTATAATGTTTAGGATTTAGTATTTAGAATTTTAGTTTTTCGGCGGCGAAGCCGCCGTAATATTGATTAATATTTTTAATAAACTTTAACATTTACGATTTATAAGGTTTAGGGGTTAGCATTTAAGGTTTTAGTTTTTCTGCGGCGAAGCCGCCGTAATATTGATTAATATTTTAAATAATGTTTAGCATTTACGATTTATAAAGTTTAGGATTTAGCATTTAGGATTTAGTTTTTCGACGGCGAAGTCGCCGTATTATTGATTACAATTTTTAATAAAATTTAGCATTTAGGGTTTATAAGTCTTGAATTTTAATTTTTCGACGGTGAATGTGTCATAATATTAATTATTATTTATAATATAGTTTTTTAGAAAAATATTTTTTGTTAGAAAAAAGTGTTTAGTAAAAAAACTAAAAAATTAAAAAAATTAAAAAATATTAAAATAGTTATAAAATAATATAATAATATTATAAAAATATATTTTTAGGGGACCTGAATTTTCTGGTCCGAAAATTCTGGTTCCCTAGCATCTCCCTATCGAAATAGCATGCAGACTAACTGTAAAGAGGTAAACTAAATTTGACAAGTTAGATATGATATAGTCATGTCTATGAATTTTGAACTCATGAAACTAGAGTGCAATTGTTACTCTCATGATATTATTTTTTCAGTTGAATAACTTACTTGTTTTGCGCATAATTTTTAAAATTATATTTGTGTTTTAATATAATTTTGTAAGAGTATTTGCTCAACTCATATTGTACTACTTGTTCTTCCTAAAACTTTTAAAAAATAAATATAGACATTTTTTTGTCTTCTACAAATTAGAATGATATTTTTGTAATTATATCATACTAATAAGTAAGTTAAAAGATAAAATTATATTTATTTTTATCTTAATTAGTTAAATAAAAATTATTTTTGTTGTATATAAATAAAATAAAATTTTAAATAATTATTTTTTAAAAATTTGCACAATACACAAATTTTTCTAAAAATAAGAATAAGTAATAAAAAATAATAAAAGAAATAGTCAAACATAAGAACAAGGGATTGGGTATTAGGATCACGGGTTTAATGATGTTTGATGACGGATTTGTCTTATGAGTAATGTTATTTGCAGTATACTATTTTGGATACACAAAATTTAGCACACAATAAATCTCCGATCACATTCATGTTGGGAATTTGTCATACATCGGTTAGAAAAATCACAATATACTAATATAAACAGAATTGTGGGCTACAATCAATCATCATAAATTTATGATTTTAATGAGGGTTAGTCACCTTTCTAATTATATTAGCCCACATATGCGCATCTGCGCACACGAGGCCTGAGCCTAGAGAGAGGCAAATATGTTTTCTAACAATCCCGTCATTGTCTCCGGGATCGTTATCATCGACGAAAAATTGATACATGAAAGGTCAAAAATTCCGTGTTCCCTTTAACAACGAAGTTGTTGGAAATTTCTAAATCGTAATTAATTATCACTTATAATTTTAAAAAAATTCAACGTAATTAACATTGCAAGAATTAAATATAGGAATTGTATCTTTATATTAGAGAATGATTTTTTTTGGATAGGTGATATTAGGGAATGAATGATTCCTTCGGCATTAAATACATTTGTAGCTTCGGCATAGATTTTCACTTTAAATTTATTTTTTTTAAAGAAATGGTCCAAACAATCGATGCAATGCCTTACGAGCACTGGCGAATACCTTGAGAAGCACATTTTGTCGGTTATGTCAGAAATTTTCTCCTCCGAACTTATGTCCTGAATGGCTTCATAGAACCCATCAGCGACGGAATTCACATGTCCTGATTCTCAATCCCTCATCGGCAGTGGTATCCAATCCCCCATCAGTGATGGTCCAGGCATGAACCCAATTGATTGAGCTGTGCTGGTCAAATCCCTCAGCAAACACGACGACGTCGACAAATTGGTGAGCCGGTGAGAAATCACGTCAAAAACTGGTGAGCCGATGAACCATGGATCATGAAGGATGCTCAGGGCTTCATAGAGGGCGGTGACTACCACTGTGCTGGTTTATTCCATCGCCAGGGGGCTCTATGAAGCCATTCAAGACATGAGCTTGGGACATAAGTTCGGGAGGAGAAGATTTTTGCACATCATGCATCCACAATTTAGATCAATTTTAAAATCATGATAAAAGTGCAAATGCAAAATATTAGGTATGGAATAAATGAATTGTGTGTGCTGAATTCAAATATATAACTTTAAAGTATAAAAAATTTCTACATGGTTAAATCAAAATTCGGGAAGTTTCCAATGTCATCTTCATACGAGGGTTTCGGGTTGGCTCTTATATTTCAAGTTTAGCAATCGAAAGAAGATTATCGTTGCCTTAAGAAAGCTCTGCCTTCTCTCTAAAAAGCTCCGACAAACCTAACCCTAAGTCATGGCGGCCGTTGGTACGTATGAAGAGATGTTTCCCCCTTTAAAGGAGGATAACCCCAACAAGAAAGTCAAAAACAGAAGTGATACAATCGGAGAATTACAGCAGGAGGCTACCTCTATCGCTCAATCTTTATTCTCAGGCTCTACAACCCGCCCACAATCCGCCCCTTCCGCGAACATTTCGCCATCCTACAAATCTCTACTAGTAACTCGGCCAGAAATTACAATACAAGAGGTAGACGTCTTGTATAGGCACGACGGCACTGGCCCAACAGTGACTTTCGCTGACTCAATCCAGCAACAGATAACTCAAAGTATGGCAAACACTCTCCTGGTGCGATCTCTGGGCAAGTATGGTGTTGGTTATCTGTCCCTGCAAAACAAGCTTCAGATAATTTGAAAACCTAAAGGGGAAATCAAAATGGTTGATATCGGTGATGGGTTTTATTTACAGAGATTTGCATGTGAATCGGACTATCAGAAGGCACTTCTTGAGGGACCTAATATTCTGGGGGTATACCCTTGAGGGTATTCCCTTGGCAAAAGGACTTTGACACCAAGGCAGAGCATATAGATTCGGTGACTACTTGAATTCGATTTCCTGGCCTTCCAAATGACTATTTTCACAAAGAGCTGCTTGTTGTAATTGCCAAACCGATTGGGACTTTTATTAAAGTAGATCCTCACACGCTCATAGAGGAACGAGGACTCTTTGCAAGGATTGCAGTGCGCCTTGACTTCCGCCAACCCCTTACACTCTCAGTCACAGTAGATGGAAGATTCTTCCCCGTTCAGTATGAAGATCTTCATGAGATCCGCTTTTTGTGTGCGCGTTATGGTCATTCAAAAGCTTCGTGTGCTTATACAACAACAATGAAATCGCCCAAAAGAAATGCCGGAGATTCCCTTAGCCATGGAGACTCCATGGCAGTGGACGGATCTTCTACATCACAAGGCCAACATGAATCACTATTAATCAATACCTCCCTTCGAAATCCAAAAGAAAAAGTTGGGGGAGGAAATGATCTGGTAATTGATAAGGCTGTTCCAACAACAAAATCAGAAGATGCAATTCTGCATCCACCTATCTCCACATAGTCAGACAAAGAAGCACCTATGACCCATGAAGCAACACTATCTACTACTCATGAAGCAACACTTGAATCCCGCTGGCAGCAGCCTACTGGTATTGATTATTCGAAGCTGGGCAAGTGGCTAATTGCAGAGAAAAAGATTCGACGGACTGGTAGAGACTTCAAGAAGCCAAATATCATTCATAATCCTCCCATTATGAGCGTTATGGTCTCTCCTAGCAGGTTCTCGGTCTTGGACATCCCGAAAGAGGGACATATTCCAGTGGACATAAATTCGCCCATTCCTAAAGATTCAATCCAGACTGCTTCGGCATCCTCAAAACAACACCTCAAGCCCAATCCGTTGAAAGGCAAAGGAAAGCGCAAGCAGGTTATTCCTAACATATCAAAGGAATCCACTCGGCCTGACAAAAGTGACTCTAACCCCCAGGCTTCCATCCTTACCGGCCCAAAAATTCTAATGAATGTATCCCACAATATTCCAAAGATATCCCAGCTATTGCCTCACTCAACGGTCCATTTAATTATACCTCTTCGGTTCCTAACCATATTTCTGTATCTGTTGTTCACCCCTTGCAGGACTCCCTAGGTACAAGTCTAGAAACACAGGTTACTAAACCACCTGGACCAAAAGGAGTACATCTACGAAAACATGGTATCTTCAATCCCATCGATGCTAAGGGGTCGCGATCAAATGAAGAACTAATCCCCTTGGAACCGATGGATGACTCTCTCGTTCGAAATGAAATTCTTCCAGAACCTCCGGATGTCCAAAGTGATTTGATTACAACTGATCCAATGGATGAGTCCATGATTGACAAAGAGACTATGTTGGGATCCCCAACAAAATCTCAGACTCCCATGGAGGAATATTAGGCTTCCCCTTTCATTCGAAATACTTCTATTATTTTTTCTTCCATTATTTTTCCATAAAACCATACACTGTTTTAATGTAACTAAAACTTATTTCCTGGAATGCCCAAGGCATTAAAAACCCCAAGACTAGTTCTGCTTTACGTGACCTTATTGCTTCTCACCATCCTCACATGATTTTTATTTTGGAACCCAGGACCAGTGGAAAGGATGCTGACAAAATCATATGTAGCATGGGATCAGGCTTCGATCACTCCTTCCGAGTAGAGGCCCAAGGGTTTTCTGGCGGCATATGGGCCATTTGGCGGGACGAATTATCGGTTGAAGTCCTAGCTTTTGACTGACAGTATATCCACCTTTTAATATGCTTTCAGAACTCCTTCGCCTTTAATGTCACAGTGGTGTATGGCTCTCCCCAATCGAGGATTCGCCGATCACTATGGAACAAGCTGTCTATTATTTCAGACTCCGTATCAATCCCATGGCTCACTTTAGGCGATTTTAACGCTTTTACCCAAAAGGAAGACAAAATAGGGGGTAGACCTTCTACGGGATGTAACTTATTTCGGGACTGGTTATCATATGCCGAAATGGATACTATTGGTTTTTAAGGTCTGCATTTTACTTGGGCTCGAGGTGGGTGTCATGAGCGGATTGACTGGGCTTTCTCTAATGGCCTTCTAACATCTCAATGTAGGGAGACAGAGGTTCGGCATCTACCAGAGTAGCTTCAGACCACTCACTAATATTGGTCTATCTCCAACTTGGCCCAATATCTGATCGTCCGACTCGCTGCTTTTGGTATACCAATGCATGGCACGCACATAATGCATGGACTTC
>JAOYMZ010000453.1:0-41409 GCA_025802335.1 Pinguicula primuliflora | reverse complement strand
TTTGTTATTTGATTTGAAAAATTGATGAACTTTGTCTTGCAATATTTGACTGATGAACTTTGTCTTGAATATTTGTGACTGATAAACTTTATCTTGCGGTTTATGAACTTTGTAGTGATATTTGTGATTTGAGCGTTTAAACTTTATCGATTTAGTTGTTGTACATTTTTTTTATCAATAATAAAAACAGGCCAAACAGGCTAGCCCGTTTTGTAAATAGGCTAGTCTGATCCGGCCCGTTTTTTTGGCAAGGCGGGTCAGCCTAGCCCATTTTGTAAATAGGCTAACCTGGCTCGACCCACATTTATAAAATAGGTAGGCTGGATTTCAAAATTCAGCCCACCAACCTGTATAAAACAGGGCGGGTCAGCCCGCCACGCCCGTTTGGTGACCTCTAATCGATACTCTTAAGAATAGTGGGTGTAAGTGATCCTTAGATCTGAGATCACCATATAGAGATCTTGAGTATGAATGTCATTCTTTGATTCTCTTCGGAGTTACTCCATAAATGGGTAACAATGAGTAGTCTAGGGAATGGTTTGACGTACGGAAGGATTATGAGTAATCAATAAAGAATTAACTACTCCGAAATTATTAGGAGAAGATATTCTTATGACCACTTGTAAGAAGTCAGTTAAGCCTTTACAAAGTACAAGTCTTATTAGAAAAGAGTTTATAATTAGAACTTAATGATCATGACTTCTGGTACAAGAAATCTTACGTATATAGATAAGGGTGACAAATAACCTCAATATACAAGATTAGGGATATGTTTTAAGTGAAAGGATATAAATTATATGGTAACTAATTCTTGAAAGGATAGTCTCCTTCCATGACTATTCTCAATGCTTGGGGACCATAATATTTTGCTAGAGGTCACTTATGGTCTATGAACTTAAATTAGAAATTAATGATTTATATGTGTATAAATTATTATATATTATTTGATTGTGTGAATTCGAGTTTCATTGCCAAGTTATTGAGATCCTATAGGGTCACACACATTAACATCATTTACTTGAAGGATTATTTTGTACTAAGGTAATGTATAGAGGCATGTATAGCTGAGTAGGAGCTGTTAGATAAATACGTTATTACGTTAAATCATATAGTTTGGACCATGGTAGGAAAGCAGTCAAGTTGATATAAATGGTCATTAGTATCTAAGGAACAACCTATTTTGCTCATCATATTTGTCCGAGTAGTTACATTATGTATGTAACCAAATATTGTATAACTTAAAAGGAATTTGTAGTTATCTGTGATGCAAAGAAGATTTGGGGTATCGACATTTTAAAAATATCATGTTAGTTTGATGATGACTTAATATTATGTTACGTGTTACTTATATTGGTCGCATAACTCATTACTCGTATGAAATATCAATAAAAAGTTTGAACAACCCATTGTAGCTTGTGTAGCTGAGTGGGAGCTGTAAGGATGCAGCTTGTATAGCTGAGTAGGAGCTGTTAGATAAATACGTTATTACGTTAAATCATACAGCTTATATAGCCGAGTGGAAGCAGTTGGACATTAACGTAATTATGAGGAAAATATAATTAATGATTAAATTGTAATTAATGTATTTAATAGTAATTTAAACAATTATTACACTGATTGGACTTTGCACATATCAGCTCATGTCTACTTTTATAAATAAGGAGATTCCAAATCCTAACATATGCTTAAGCTTTAGGCTGAAATTCCAATCTCATGCATTGAGACTCAGTTTTCATAGTTCTCTTCAAATGTTGTCTTATCATTTTGGAAGGAGAATTTTGAGTTATGGAATAACAACGAGACTCTGGTTATCATGATTGAAGATTTGTTCAATCGAAATATTACGATCCACCACGCTTCCGCTATAAAGGTATAATTTCGTATTCATATTCAATTATCATATCTGTTCAAATATTTATTACTACATCGATGATTGATCATCATCCTTTACAAACTCCCCCAGGTTCCTCACGATTTTCGGCTTGTTCCGCACCGACGACCACTGTCCCTCCATCTCAACCAAATTAGTGGATTAAACAAAGCTAATAGCCTAATAGCATTCCTAAACGTCGTATTAAATTAATTAGTAGGCAACTCAACTTACAAGTTCCTGAGAATGTCTACAGCGCACGCCCCTGGGGGCACCCCCTCACACCCATTCCCCGTTTGATCCAAATATCGACAATTTTTCACAAATTTAAATGTTTTAAACCCTATAAACCCGATGGCTAAATATTACGACGGCGAACGCCGCCGAAAAAACTAAAACTCTATTTAAATGTTATAAACCTAAGAGCTAAATATCAAGCCAAGGGCTAAACCCTATAAACCTAAGGCCTAAATACTATAAACCCAAATTTAAATTTGAGAAAAATTGTCGATATTTGGGCCAAGGGTGCGATGGGATGCTGTTTTTGGTGTACCTATAGTATTTGCAACATCCATCCATCATCACAATCGACTCCTAAATTATAAGATCTACTCCAACCTACAACAGAAATCTAATAAAAAGCTCAACGATGGTGTAAAACTGACAAACAAATTTGCACCACCAACAGCGCCATCGTCTATCGCAAACTAAGCGCCAACCGATGTTGTCTCGACAGGTCTGACTTTCGGCGGCCTACCACGCCCACGAGGTGCACCGCCGGCAGGCGGTGGTGGCACGGCAGGAGCAATGTCGGCTGCTGGGATATTCAGATCTGTTTCCGCCGATTTCTGTACCTTCGGTGGGCGACCACGTTTCTTCCCAGGCATAGCAGCACCAGCGGTTGTGGTCTTAGGTTTCGGCGGTGGCTTTGGAGAAGATGGGTCGATCGACTTAGGTGGCCTGCCACGTGGACGGGGTGAAGTGGGGATATCATCCGGTGGAACAGGGGCTTTTGGCTTCGGAGGGCGTCCACGACCACGGCGTGGTTGGATGTTTGCATCTGGCTTGAGATAGTTGTTTTTCAGGAAAACGAGTTGGCCAGTTGCCGTCATCCTGTTGAGATGGTGAGTCAGAAGTGTGGAGTGTGCCGGAGGAAGGTTTCCATGAGTGACTTCGATGTGCTTTGAGATGGAAGATTTGTTCGAACCGCTCTCCTCGTCTAACGCTTCAATTGCAGCCAATATCATCTACAAATAACCAAATATCAAGATGATTAATTTTTCAGAGATCTCAAAATTTATTGAATTATCCTAGTGTGCAGACGTACATTTAAACAAAAGAACTACCTCTGGATATTGAGGTAAAATAGCCTGAATCGGCAACGGCAACGGCGCCCGTGACGGATTTGGATGATTACGGACTTCTTCACGCGTCATTCTAGAAGCGAACACAATTATTCACCCAAAAAAAACTCTGAAAAATTCTCAAATTATGAAGTTCGAAAGAAAAGAAGAATTATTCTGTGCTCTCAGTCGACAACTGCAGCGCAAAAATTCAATTGATGGAATCGGGTGGAGAGCGGGTTATAAAAGCGTTGGACAAACAGATCGGAGCTGGATGGAGAAATTGTAGAAAAAAATTATAATATATTTGGACAAGAGAAAGGATGGGAGTCGTGTTGAATGTGACTGCAATCGACCGCTGGAGGAGTCTTTTGAGCAATTTGATCGAACGGTTAGTGTGTCAGAAAATTAGAGTGTCATGGATTGATGACATGTCTGTGCTATTAGTTGTATTTTTCCCGATACCCAATTTCCGAGGCCCTCTATACCGGACCAAATTGGGACACCAAAAGCATAAGAAAAACTCGTGGAATGATGTAAGTCGTTGATGTGATTTGCAACACATTGGGCCGACTGCTGACTGAAGGACAGGTGAATTTCGTCTGCTTTTCGTGGCATTTTTTTCGTTCGGTTTAGAATTTCTACCCAATTTCCACCTATAATCCAAATTGCATATTATTCAATTCGGGTTCATTTACTTGATGGAATAACGCAGATGATTAACTTGAGATTGAGTTGTAGTACTCTGTTTCCTATATATTAAAAAAATACAGTGATCAAACCGCTCGATCGTGTGCATTTTTTGATCGTGTGCATTTTTTGAATTTCGGATCTCTTGCAATCGACCGCAAGAGATAGAATTTCGGATCGTGTGCATTTTTTGAATTAATTTGAGATCCAGACTCAAAAATCAATTACACAAAAATATTGGAATTGATTCAAATCCATAATGCGACTTCATATTCAACTTTCATATTCACATAAATTACATCAAATTACCAGTCCTCACCAACCGGATATTTGGGCTAAAAATCAGAACTCAAGAACCATAAAGACCAGTTTCAAGCAATCGTGCAATCGTGATGCCAATTAGAAGATCGATAACTGCATTTCAGGTAACACTTCTAAACTTAATAGATTACACGTGTTAATTATCTGGATTAATATGGAGTTATATGATTATTATGTGAAACATTGCATTGTGTACGTACTGAATTTTATACGCCTATATGTATATTTTGATATATATAATTGAAAAAATGGTGGTCAAATGTTTGCCTTGTGGTCTCTTCATGAAGTAAATGATGAGTACGACAGTGATGAAGCTATGTTGAGAAGACTCAAATGTGCAACTCCTCCAATAATAGTTTTACGACAAAGAGCCAACATCATGATAAATTTATGGCTAGAATGACTAATGAGTCTACTTTAGAATTTTTAACAATTTAAGAATGCATAAAGAAACATTCATGAAGCTTGTAAACTTATTAACGTGTTGGTAGATGAGGGATCTTAAAGGATAGTAAGTACGCATGTGCTACTACCAAGACTGCAATTTTTCTGCGTTTACTGGGACATTATCAAAAAGTTAGGATCATAGGAACCAACTTCGAAAGAAATTTTAGAACTGTAAGAAAATGTTTTCATAGGGTGTTAGAAACAATACTTCGATTATCAAGTTATTTCCATCACATGCCCAAACCTGTGAGTGAAGGATGCCCGAATGGCATGTTTAAATATTTCAAGATATGGACCTCATCAATGCATCCCTTAAACTTAATGTTGCTCGTTAGTATGAGGACAGATGTTGCTCTAATTATCATAAGACTGTTTGGTGCTTTGGATTGTACATACATCCCATGCTATGCACTTGTAGATGACTCTGCAAGATCCAGAACGAGAAATGGTCACAAAGCCTTTAACGTGCTTGGTGTGGTTGATACAACAGGAAGTTTGTATACGTAGCAAGCAGTTGGGAGGGAACGGCCGCAGACAGTAGAATATTGTATGAGTCACTGACTAGAGTTCCTGGCTTCTGGGTGCCACAAGGTAACTGTTGTTGGGTTGCTAATATGTATAGTTCACATTTCTGACTTGTGTCTAATGGATCTTACATGTAGGTAACTATTACCTATGCGACGGTGGATACCTCAATCGTGAAATATTCATAACTCCTTATAGGTCTACCAGATATTATTTGAAAGAATAAGATCCCGGTAACAGATGGCTGTACAATTATTAAATGTGCATTGTCATATTTATTTTGATACTTAATGCTGAATCCTTTTTTATTATATTCTGTATATGATAGCATCAAATAAAAAAAATTGAAGAACAAGAAATGGATACGGTATTACGACTGGTGTGACATTTTTGGTAATACCAGAAGCACTGGTATTGGTATGTACGATTAAACGATGCTCGAAGTGCAAAGACAGATTCAACAAGCTATGATGTTCCGTTTACTATTGAGTTAGATGACCAGTTGGACAATGAAATTGACGAACCAACTGACGAACCGATTTAGGAGACGAGAGAACTGACTATTAATGTGGATGTGTTACCACCTCATTATATACCATTAGGAAAATGACCACGGAAGAGCAGTAGATGTAGGACACACAAAGCATCAAATGCTGGATCTTCTGACATCAACGGTCTTACTGAAGATCCCAAAAGACAAAAATTTATAAATGCACTTAAATCCTTCCAGTGGAATCAACTGAATGAGATTATCGCGAGGAATGGAATTGTGACTGATCAGATTAGGCAGGCCTTGACTGCCATGGGACTAGATAGTATGGAGGTAAATAGTAGGATGAAAATTGTAGTGGAAGTTATAACTAATCCCTCATCTATTACAAGGTGGAAGAACATGCACTTGAATAAAAGAAGCAATGGGTGGACTCTAGTTTAGATCATAGTTCCAACTTGTAATCTCATCATGGTGCTAGACTGAATGTGCATTTTGTTCTCTTCAATTATATCAACTTTGTATTCTATTTTATTGGGAATAAATCAGTGTTCTTCTTTATGAGTTACGATAATTTAAGCTTTTTTACTCAAAATACCACTAACATGAACAAAAGTAATCAACATTAACACAAGATGATCATTGCCAAAAGAGAACCATTATTTTCAAAGAGAGAACCAAATTTACAAGCTGGTATAAAGAAAAAGGATAGCCCAAACAACAACAAAATAAGGATGACACTATAAAATGAAATCTAAAGAAGAGCATGCGATAATTCAAAAGTTATCACCACCTTTAATACATAGGTTAATTTTCCAATTTTATTTTTTCGGAGGTTACTTTTCCAATAAAAATGTTTCATAAGATCATTTTTGTCACTCACCCTAATTTCATAAGTTCAAATCAGGATGTCTACAAAAGTAATCCGTTAGCAACCAAATTTTTCTCTCCACAACTCCATCATGCTCAATCCAGTGCATTCCGACCCTGCTCTGCAAGGAAAAATTTACACATAGGACGTGAGACACAAAGGGCTTCGTAGGTAAACAATACTCTGGAGATACCCCCTTATTCCTAACCTCATTGATTTCCTTTTATTATCTCCTGTTCGGGATTCAGATCTAACTCCATTTTAATTTATATGTCCGAATAAAAAATACACATAACATTGGATTACCTTCACGCCCTTTTCCTTAAGCACTCGATTCTTACCTAAGTGTAAAATACACATAGACTCATCCAGTGTTCGAGAAAGCGTTAGGCTGATCCTAAACGGACAGGGGGACGCTCAGCACCTAAGTGCCTAAGTGGCCTAAGCGGGAATTCGGGCAATGTAAAGGATGACATCCTAGCACCTAGGCGGTGCCTAAGCAGTCTAGCCAACCGCCTTCTCGAATAGTGGACCGATCATGCCGCTAGAAGAAATAAAGAATTTCTAAGCAACCAAAATCACTCATGACCCATCAACTCGTTTTTTTCCTTCTCACATGCAGGCCAAACACACAAATTAAACAATTAACCATGCACAGGCACACAGAAGCAACCAATTCATGCAGGATTACAAGTCATTAACGAGACACAAAGAAAAGGAAACACGTATAGAGCACACTAGTGAACAATAGAGATATTGATGGAGACGAGATACCAAGGAAAATTGTGATATCTGGCGATACACACACCTACATGTGCGATTACACAGAGTCTAACCCTAGACCACGCCGTTGTCGCTCAAATTCGTTAGAATTTGGCTAGAAATCATTGTCGTACATTAAATCCCTTCATTCATAAGGGAAACCCAATTTTCTTGCCATTGGCGGTGCCTGGAATGGTGCTCGCCAACCCAGTGGTTACTCCAGTCCCAGCAACGCTCGACGAATCCTTTGCAGCAATCCTTAAATCCGGTAATTCTAATCCAATAAATTCTGTTCGGCCGAAGCTTTCAGTCACAATCTCCAAATAGAAGGGGAGCCCGAGATTGAATTTTCTAAGGAATCAATTGAGGCCTTGGCCGTTCCTTTCAAAAATTTTCTGATCGGAATTGGACACGCCTCAATGGAGGCAATAAGAAGGAGCAAACTCGAAATAGGTCTGAAGGGGGATTTTTCAGCTGGCTTGATCGATCAAAGACATCTCTTGAGGTTCAAAACCGAGGAGGATAGATGGAGGATCTGGATGAGGGAAATCTGGGATCTTAATGGCTATACGATGAGTGTCATTCGGTGGTCGGTTGATCTCAGGAACAATGTAGAACCACACACAGCTCCAGTACGGATTTCGCTACGCAGTCTACCTCTGCACTTATACAACAGAGAAAGTATTTATGTCCTAGCTGCAAGAATAGGTGAACCTATTATGTTGGACAAATCGACCTTAACTCTGAAGAGGCCAAGTGAAGCGAGGGTATGCGTAGAACTGAATTTACAAGAGCAGCACCCAAGAAGGATATGATTGAAGCGGAATGGGGTCAGAATGGAGCAGGAGATTAAATATGAATACATTCCCCCATATTGTAAAAATTGTATGGAGAAAGGGCACATAGAAAAGGAATGCAGGTTAGCTCTGGCCCTAGATACAAATAACGATTAAAATGCTTTGAAGGGTCATCAAGGAAAAGCAAACACAGTGGCAGGCAAAGACTCCGCAAACACTGCAAGGGAGCCAGAGGGGGATGAATCCTGAGTGGCAGAAAAATAAGGCCAGAAAACAAAAATTGGATGTTGAGAAAGGTGATAAACCTCTCAACAAAAGTGGGAAATTTAAGCCTACAAAGCAACTGGAAAGAAAAGCTAAACTCCTAATGGGCATGAGCTTGAAGATATACAAGTTTGTACTTAAACTAGCAGTGCACTATGCCTCCACATCTACGCTACCATTCATCACAGAGGTGAAACTACTGATAGAGGAGGGCCCGAATATGAAGTATACAATCAAGCCCGAATTGGCTAAAAAGACGGCAGAGGAAAAAGAGAGTAAACAACTCCTCCCATTGATATTTTAGATATCGAAAAGCGTACCACTAGCACAACACTTTTACTAAAAATTCATGACACTTCTGGTAAAGATGCACACGAAGGTGACACATGTAGAACTATTAGCAAATGGTTTGAAAACCCTTCACAAACATTCAATGTTCAACATAGCAATAATCATAATGACAGGAACATAACAAGTGAAAATTTACAAAATCAGGATGCCATAGATAATATAAACACTTAGTACAACTAGCATCTGATGAACTTTGTCAAGCACTAAATAATCTAATCTCTATGAATCCTAATATGGCCCCTAACATGATCAAACAACTTATGTCAACCTTATCCAATACTACAACTAATATAAAACACCAACTGCAAAAGAATCCGAACATTAACATATCAACATCAGAGCTGAATCTGAATGCTGCTCCTTTTCAACTAGCTACAAAGCTTAATTAAAATGGGATAACGCACAATCAACAAATAAAATTTGATGACATAACTCATTGTAACTCTCCAATAAAACCATCAGAATTGCAGTTGACTTCATCTACAAAGTTCAGTAATAGTAAACAAAAAAAAATTGCCCTCAATCTCAAAATTAAAGGATAACACGACACCTGCGGTAAATAATTCTACAGCAGGTAAAAAACACTCACAATGCAACAAAGCCAATCCACCTAAAGTGGAAGCATCACATAATAACATCTCTCAACAGTTGCAAGGGAGTGGAAAAAGTATTAGACAGAATGTAGATAAAATAGAGGGCGAATTAAATTACTACAAACCATGAACAATTGATCTATTAGATTTTACCCAAATAAAATCCTTAATCGTTGACATTTCTGCTGATTTTTTTTCCCCAAATGAGAAATTAGATCAGTTATCCATTAGATCCGAATCAAATGATGAAACTGCACCAAAATATGATCATAGACTTTGGTAAAGTGCTGGGGAAGCTGAAATTTCTGAATTTGAGGAAAGCTCTTACATAGTATATCACTCAAAAAGATTCAAGAAAAAACAGAAACACAAAAATAAGAAATCGAGGGAGGATTATCTAGAATCGAATATCATCCCACAACAAAAACGTTATACACTCAGATCTAAAGTAAAACACAATGTATAAAGCTCTCATTTGGAATATTAGAAGCATTACATCTCCTGGAGAAAAAAAAAAGGAGGAAAATCAATTCACATAGGCACAATCTCAGATTTTATAAGGACAATTAATAAGTGAAAATTAATAGATGTAGGCTACCAAGGTAACCCATACACTTGGACCAACAACCGGAAAAAACCAAAGAAAATACTTAAAAGATTGAATAGGGTACTAATCTCAGGCGAATGGTTGGAGCTTAGCCCGACAGTGTTGGTTTCCCATTTTCATAAAGGCCAATCTGAGCATTCCCCTCTACTACTTGACCTACAATCCCAAAATCAAAAGTGACATGGAAGGTTTCAACTCCATCAGTTTTGGACCTCACATAACTCTTTCAACCCATTAGTAAATGACTCTTGGAACAAACCCACACTGCTATGAACGTTTTCAGCATCAAACTAAAGCGTCTAAGAACTGATCTACGGTAGTGGAACAGAAAAGTTTATGACAATATATTCAATAACATAAAACAAACTGAAAATGACATCATACAACTAGAACTAGCTTAGGAATCCTCACAAATGGAGGTAGATGAAGTCAAACTAAATGAAGCCAAAGAAATTTACAACTCTCATCTACTTGCTGAAGAACAATTTTGAAGAGAAAAATCTAGAGTCAAATGGCTAAATGAAGGTGATAAAAACATAAAATTCTTTCATAAAAAAGTGCAAATACACAGGATTAGAAATAACAAACTAACGCTTCACACACTAATCAGTTTGGTAGCAAATCCAGAAGGCATCCTAAAATTATCTGAATCTCACGTCATCAAACAACTATCTGCTGAAACCACACAAGATTCTTCTGAAATCATCAAAGCAATACCAAAGATTTTAACAGAAGAAAACAATAGCCATCTTATCAAATGGCCATATATAACAGAAATTAAAAATATAATGTTTGAATTAGACAAAGACAATGCACCTGGTCCAGATGGTTTTATAGGGGCCATTTTCAGACAGTGTTGGGATATCATATCCCCAAATCTTCTGAATATGGTCATGTCCTTCTTCGCAGGTGCAGAACTCCCAAAATTATTTACAAGTGCCCTAATCTGCCTAATTCCAAAAATGGACAACCCCAAAACATGCTCAGATTTCCGACCAATCAGCCTATGCAATTTCAAAGCTAAAATAGTATCCAAAATTCTAGCATCCAGGTTATCAAAAATTCTGCCTCTGATGATCTCCTCTCAACAGAGCGGTTTTGTCAAAGGTAGGGTCATAACAAACAACATCCTCCTAGCACAGGAGATGATCCACCAGATTGATAAGAAACAACCAAGACATAACATAGCACTAAAGCTCGATATAGCCAAAGCCTTTGATAGGGTATCTTGGTTTTTCCCTATATTTGTGATGAGGCAGTTTGGATTTTCAGAAGTATCCATAGATATGATATGGGGATGTATCTCAAATTCTTACTTTTCTATTATCCTCTATGGTCAAATTTATGGATACTTCAATTCCACTAGAGGGTTGAAACAAGGAGACCCTCTCTACCCACTTCTCTTCATCATAAACTCTGAAGTTTTAAGTAGGAGTCTCAATCGATTAAACATACAAAATCCTCAACTCTCATATAGAGTTCCAGAAGGATGCCCAACCATTTCTCATCTAGCTTATGCAGATGATTTATTAATCTTCACTCGAGGAACAAAATTTTTTATAGAAACATGCTTTAAAGTGCTAAGAAATTATGAAGCATGCTCTGGCCAAAAAATTAATATAGAGAAGAGCAACTTCATCATCTCTCCAAAAGCTCCTACTAACATAAAATGCTCCATAGCCAAATGGACAGGAATCAACAATGCAAATCTCCCAATTACAAACTTGGGAATCTCCCTGCATATTTCTTAAACTGCAGGGCTTAAATTGTGGTGGAAAGTTAAACAATCTGACTCACTATGGGCTACGTACATGGAAAGAAAATACTGTGGCAACCATCCGAGAGAGACAGCCCCAGCCAAGAGCATTGACTCTCATACATGGAGAAGACTGGTGGACAGCAAGGAATTGGCAAAAAAAACATATCAGATGGAACATAGGCATGGGAGACATATCATTCTAGTTTGACAGATGGGTTGGGGGCAGCAGAGTGTCATCTAAAATAGTGGTTCAACTAGAAAGACTCTAGGTACAACATCAGTGTATGGAAACCAGTGGCATTGGCCTAGCCTCAATGAACTGGTGGGTACATCACTTGCTTCAGAAATTGCACAGGTGATAATATTTCAAGGAAAAGATACAGCTATTTGGGAGCCAGAAACTACAGATAAATTCTCTAACAAGTCTGCATGGAACATGGTAAGACATAGAGGCACTCCATCTGAATTTTTTGAATTTATATGGTCTTGAGAAATACCTATGGAAATGAGCATATTCATGTGACATTTGATTCATAATATCTTACTGTTTGATATAGATCTGAAAAGTAAAGTTATTCAACTGGTATCCATATGTTCTTGTTGCTCTAACAATCATCAAGAGGAAACTCTAGACCATTTGTTTTCCAGTAGTGAAATTGCAGGTAAAATACGGCAAGTTCTGAGCTGCAGGTGCGGCTTCCGAAGGCATACTCAAAACATATCCATCACAAATAGAATGGAGGAATGGATGGATAAACAGTGGGGTTCATCTGTGAGGAACCTAAGACAAATTGTCTTCATATCGGCCTGCTGGATTCTGTGGAAAGCTTGATGCGAAGCAAAGTTTGAGGGATGACAAATGAAGAGGGATGATATAATCCAACAGATTTCAGCCCTGATCAAAGATGTTCTCCAGCTCACTAAGATCATTGCTCCCGCATCAAACGGAGAGTCGAAGATATTAGAAAACTGGGGAATACACATGATTGGTAGGACCTAAGGAAGGAAAACACAATGGACTGCTCCAACAACTCCATTTGTGAAGCTGAATGTAGCTGGCCTCAAGTACAAGGAAAAAGTGGGAGAGACTTTTGTCCTTCGATCGGCAAGTGGAAGTCTGATACATGCATACTCTAGCAGCAGCTTTATGGAGCTTAAAAATGACAGAAGCAAACGTTCTGGTTAAGGGAATCAAATGCTGCATCGAGCTCGAGTTTAGCAACCTGGAAATAGGCTTGAAACAGAACATCTAATCAATAGACTTCTACACCCTGAAGAAGGTGAGTGGATTGTATTTGATGCAAATTATCAGACTAACCTGTTGCTAGCAGATCTCTCCAGTTACAAGTTCTCCACAATTACAAAATCATCAAACCAAGTGGCAAGAGAACTGGCCGGATGGGAAGTAAGATATGGAGAATTTCACTTCAACAATCCTCAACAACAATCCTCAACAACTGCCTTCAAATGTCCTCAAGGCAACAGAAGCAGACAATATACTAGTTTGGCAAGGACAATCACTATAAGCCGCAAGATGAGAGACTGGCGCAAAGACAAATCAAGTAAGCAAGATCGTTCTCCACATAAACTGGAAAATTCATTCAAAGACATCCTGGAAGCGGTTGTCAATGATTCCAAGTACAATACACAGAGCAGACCTCAACAAAAGGGAAACAGGTATAATCTGAATAACAATAATCATGCTTTCATGCAAGTATATTCATCAAAACCTGGCCATTTCTGAATAGTCTATTTAGGACAATTTATTGTATTTGTTTTGGCAGTGTATGTCTTAAGTTTTTTCCTTTTCATAAATGCTAAGTCTTTAAATTTGTATTAATATTACGGGCTCATTAGCAGCCATTTTTTTACATCAACGCGTAAGTCTGTACCTTCGGGTTTGACCCCCCACCTCCCACGCACCACCCACCACCACCACCACCACCAAAAAAAGTATAAAGCACACTCTCTGGAACAGGAAGAAGTGTACACCCAAAGCATCTTACAGTCCAACATTTAACTTGCGAAAAAAATAACATTTTGTTTTTTATCAACGTTTAACAATGCTTCCTAACAAATCTGTGATGAAAAAGATTGAATCCACATTCGCCAATTTTTTTTGGGGGGAACGAATGAAGGAAAGAAAAAGCTCCACTGGAAGAATTGGAAACAGATATGCTTACCCCCAAAGGAGGGAGGTCTGGGGTTGCGCAAATTACAGGATATCACCACAACTGCAGGGATCAAGTTGTGGTGGAAGCTGATACAAAAAGACTCACTATGGGCACAGTACATGGAAAAAAAATATATTGCGATTAACACCAAATGGCCATAGCCCTTGCAAGCATAACTCGAAAAGACTAGTGAGCATCAGGGACGTAGCTAACCCACATATCTGTTGGAAAAGGATCAGGAAAAACCTCCTTTTGGTTTGATAGATGGCTCAATGGGAATACAGTTGCATCCAAAGCAGCAGTCCAATTGGACAGACAACAGGTATCCCATATGAGGTATGATAATTAGTGGCAGGAGGTTTGTTTAAACAGGGTAGTTGGAACATCACTAGCGGCAACAATAATGCAGATTCCTAATTTTCCAGGGAAAGATAGGGCCATGTGGAAGCCAATAAACAATGGAAGTTTCTCAAACAAGTCGGCTTGGAATCTGATAGGACATTAAAGCAATGAATCCGAAATATATGAGTTTATGTGAGCCAAGGAATTAGCCCTGAAAAAAAGTGTGTTTATGTGGGGTTTAGTCGGAACTTTGTACGACTATCGAGGAGGAGTGTTAAAATGTTGCCACTGCTGCTACTCTTTTGTTATAAGTTAAAGATGTGGTTAAAACTTTATTGAGTATGTAATCTATGTAATCATGCTAATGGAGGACATGGCCCACTCGGCCGAAGAATTAATGGCTACTGGCGTGTTTCGTCAGCCAATGACTCCGGCCCAATGTAATAGCTCCAATCGCATCCCACATTTCTTTATTGACCTTTGGAAAATTTGTAGCCCCAAATATATTCAAATTCCAAATTTTTCGTATCTTACGTTCTTCACTCTTTAAAGATTTTCGTCTTTGTAACTCGCAAATCTTATAGTATATGCCCTTCATGTTTTTCATAAATAAAACCAGTCAATGTTTGTTTTTGGTAAGTAATTGAGATTTTTATTTATGTATTTTGCGTATACATATTTACATTTTCTCTGTCTGAAAATAGAGTCACTATTCTCATCCTCACAAAATCTCGGCCTTTCTCATATTGTGGTTTGGTTCCAAGCACCACTCTCCAAATTCAATTGCAGAGCTAATCTTCCGCTGCATTCGCAGACTCAGCCATAGCTTCAGAAAACCAGTCAATGTTGTTATAATAACAACTCGTCCCGATTCACCGTCCCAACACGACTTCGCATTTAGCAATCAAATTTTATATTCGTCTGATCGTACCAATACAATTCAAATTTCTAATTGATCTGTTAATGAATATCCAACAAATACTCATTCACTTCTCACGTTCTCAAGGTCCACACTGTTTTGGAACAAGATTTAATACTGTTATGTGTGAAAGAAAATATAAAAAAAAAATAAAAGCTGTAAATGTGCAGAAGAAAATGAAACTGTTCCGAAGAAAGTAAATAAATTGTTTTGTGTACAAGAAGGCCATTATGTTATAGGAAAATCAATGGTTTCGGTTGAAATGAAGGGACAAATTCCCAAAACTAATCTCAAAGAATAGTGGTGTAAATATGAGAATGGTGGGGGAAATTCATAACTTTGTGCATATGATTTTGTTGAGGACATCTTTATTCATATCAAATTAACTTTCATGCGCATCCACATATACAAGACACGAATCTAGCATCAACGGTAGGGCTCGATATTTATCAAAACGCTTAAAGACCCGGTTATGGGCCGACCCAGTCAAATTAAATTAAATTAAAAATGTAAGATGGTATCGAAAACATGTTCAAAGCCTGATTGCTTTCGCTTGTTTGCGCCTGGAATGACGACACTTCAAATATAACAGTGTGGTTGATAAGATTTAAATAGAAAGGAATTGTGGGGTACTCAACCTTGTGCACAAGATTTTGTTGATGACACCCACATTCCTGCCAAATTAACACCAATGCGCACCCACCCACACGAGACCCGAACCTAGAATGACGGTCGGGCTCGATATTAATCAAATGGGCTAAGAGTCCTGGTTATGGGCCGACCCAGTCAAATTAAATTAAAAACTTACAAAATTCAAGATGATGTCAGAGCACCTAGGTTAAGGGGCTCGTTATTTTCCTCCGTGCTTTACGGTGTCGGGTGTTCAAGTCCGACAGGACTTGCCGAGTCGGACTTGAAGGAGGAGTGTTGAAATGAAAGGGCAAACGTCCCATACCAAATTTGCAAGCTTAGATTGATAGGTTTAAATATAATGGAAGAGTGAGGAACTCATAACCTTATGTACAGGGTTTTGTTGAGGACACTCACATTCTTACCAAATTAACCCCCACACGCGCACCACCCACATAAGACCTAGTGTTCCACTGTAGGTTCAGGCTCGGTTTTATTCAAGGGTTCGCGACCCGTCTGTTAGGCCGGTCAAGTTTATTTATATGAAATTTAATATGCTATCGGAACAACGAGGTTAGGGGCCCGTTTATTTCTGCTGCGCTTTACGGTGTGTGGTGTTCAAGTCCAATAGAGTTTTCCTAGTCGGACTTGAGGGTGGAGTGTTGAATAAATCTCCCACACCAGAAATAGAAAGTAGTGGAGAGAAGTTTAAATATAGGAATTGTGTGGGTACAAGTCACCTTGATATCAGAGTTTTGACGAGGATATCCACATTCCTACCAAACAAATCCACACACGTGCACCCACATACACGAGACCTGGTTGCCCACTGTGGGTTCAGGCTCGGTTTTCTTCATGGGCCCGTGACACCAACTTGAATTTTTTAAAATTTTCATTTAATTTGACTGGGCTGGCCCATAACCGGGACTCTGAGCCCATTTGATAAATATCGAGCCTGACCATCATTCTAGAAAAGTGATATAAGGCACACCCTCATAGAGTACCCCCCATGACACCCCCTCACATCAATGGGTGAGCACACAAACACACATGTTGGTGTGTGTGTGCTCATGTGGGACCCACTATCATTGATCTGAGGGGTGTCATGGGAGGTGCTCTAGGTGGGGGGTGCCTTATATCATTCCTCGTCATTTTAGGTTCGGATCTCATGTGTGTGGTTGCGCATGAGGGTTAATTTGGTAGGAATGTAAGTGTCTTCAATAAAACCTAGTGCACAAGGTTATGAGTTCCCTCCACCATTCCCATATTTATATCTCTATTCTTTTAGATTAGTTTCCAGTATGGTACATTTGTCCCTTCATTTCAACACTTCCCCCTCAAGTCCAATTAGGCAAGCCCTGTCAGACTTGAACACCATTTAATTACGCAGCGGAATAAACAGGCCCCTAACCTGGGTGCTCCGACACTATCTTGAATATTTTAAAATTTTAATTTAAGTTGATTGGGCCGGCCCATAACTGGGACTCTGAGCCCATTTGGTTAATATCGAGCCCGACCATCATTCTAGGTTCGAGTCTTATGTGTGTGGGTGTGCATGGGAGTTAATTTGGTAGGAATGTGGGTGTTATCAACAAAACCCAATACAAAAGGTTATGAGTTCTCCACTCTTTATTTCTATTTAAACCTATCAATCTAAGCTTGCGAAATTGGTATGGGACATTTGCCATTTCATTTCAACACTCTTCCCTCAAGTTCGACTGGGCAAGCCCTGTCAGACTTGAACACCCCACACCGTAAAGCACAATGGAAACAACAACAACGGCCCCCTAACCCGGGTGCTTCAATACCATATTAAATGTTTTTTAAATAAATTGGGTCGGACAAACAGACGGGTCAGGAGCCTTTGAATAAATCGATCCTGAACCCACAATGGGACACCAGGTCTCGTGCGTGTGCGTCCGTATGTGGGATTTAATTTGGTAGGAATGTGGGTATCCTTAACAAAACCCTGTACACAAGATTATGAGTTCCTCACTCTTCCTTTCTATTTAAATCTATCAATCTAAGATTGTGAAATTGGTATGAGACATTTGCCCTTTCATTTCAACAATTTCTACCAAGTAGAAAATAGTGAAGTGATCTTTAAACAGAATATAGGATAAAAGGAAAAACCACATTTAGCGAATGCGAGTAAATGAAATGCTAGAGTTTAATTCCTTAGAGAAGAGGCAAGGTCTCAAACAACCATAAAACAAGCTTCAACTCATATCACGTAAAGAGCTACGAAGGAAAACATTATAGAAGATCACACCACCTCAAGCGAGCAAAATATACCACAACTCAAGATATAGGCTGTGTTTAACAAATCTAACTGATAAGGTGACTGATGATTGTTAAGGTGATTGGTGACTGATAAGGTGACTGATTTTCGTAAAATGACATAAATGACATTATTTTATATCGTTATTGTATTTTTTTAATAATATTCTATATTATAATTATTACTAAATAAAAAAATGTTTTTAACTTTAATAATTTTAATATACTATTTAAATAAATAGTTATTATTTTAAATGTTAACAATAAAGTTTAGAATAATGAAAATAATATACTGATGGTAGAAACATATAGGTATAAAAAGTGAAGGTTAAAATTGGAATGAAATACTAATAAGTCACATTATTTTTTAATCAGGCTGAAAAAATGACTTTTCAAATGAGTCATCTTATTAGGCAGAAGTTGGACGTTTACGTAACAGACTTATTTTGTCAAATTGACTTAGAAGGTAGAATTGACTGATAAAGTGACTTATAAGACAGCGCTAAACACAGCAATAACATATAAGATTCACGCAATAATTTACTCAAATCACTCTTATCAAATCTACCACACCCTCCCTTCACATCAAATGTAATGATCCCATACTAACTCATACTAGATAAAACACACCAATTCCCTCCTGCCTTTACTTCTGTAACAAGATCTCCTACCTACCCTTCTGGTTAACTACTGTTAAGCATTGTTTTCCAGTTTCTATCACTCTACACCATTACATAATATTTTCCGACTTTAGTTTCTATAAAATTTATGATTTGGAGATCATCCCTTGTCTCGCTAATAATAATTGACGAAGACAAGAGGTGAATCTGACTTCCATACTACTTGTAACGAACTCAATTCTCATAATAGTTTTTAATTTTGTTCGTTATGGCAATATGACATTAATGTCATACCTAAGCCCTCATTGTTAATGCAATACACAAGGCCCAACGAAATAGTACGGACTAATTCGGTTAACCAATATATCCATATTACATAAAATAACTTCATAGTCCACAGTTCAAGTTCACCCCAAAATTTAAAAGTCACCATACATAATTTCGTAAGTTCAAATCAGAATGTCTACAAAAGTGATTAGTTAACAAATTAAATCTTCTCTCCAAAACTCCATCATGCTAAATCCAGTGCATTCCAACCTGGCTTGCAAGGAAAAATTTACACGTAGGACATGGGCAACAAAGGGCTCAGTTGCTAAACAATACTCCAGAGATAGCCTCTTTTTCCTAACTCTTTAATATCTTTTTATTATCTCCCATTCAGGATTCTGGCCTAATTCCAATTTGATTTAACATTAAAAAAATACCCATAGCACCAGATTACCTTCTAGCCAGTTCCCTTAGCACGCGATTCTTACGCAAGTGTAAAATTTCCATGGACCAATTCATTCTGCAAGAAGGGATTGAAAATTTCTAAGCACCCGAAATCACTCATGAACCATCAATTCATTTCTTTTCCTTCTCATATGCAAGCCAAACACAATGATTAAACAATTAACCATGCACAGCCACACAGCAGTAAGCAATTCACATAGGATTACAAGTCGTTAATGGGACACAAAGAAAAGGAAAGACATATAGAGAACACACCATGGAACCGGAAGAAGTGTACACCTACATCCTCTGTTCGAGAGGACGGTCGCCTGGCCGCTTAGGCACCACTTAGATGCTAGAATGTCATCCTCCGCCTTGCTCGAATTTTTGCTTAGACCGCTTATAAGCCCTCTTAGGTGGATGCCTAGACCACCTAGGCGCTGAGCGACCCCTAACCACCTTGGGTCCGCCTAGCACTTTCTCGAACACTACATACAGCATATTACAATGCAACATTTAACTTGCAAAAAAAATGTTTTCATGCATCGAATAATCCAGCTCTGTAAACACCCGTTTCAAGTCCCTCAAGCTGGATCTAGGGTGTGTGTGGTGAGGTAACTCACCACACACTATGCAGTGCCCATGTGGCACTGCAGGATTGGTGCGGCAGGTGGGTCAGTTTTCAACACGTTTGTACGGGCCCACTGACTGGCCAGTCTCATAAAGCCTGATGGGTGCAAACTCGTGCAAGTATACATGGTCTCAAGTAGTAACCTTACGTGAGAGTAAGGGTCATCTCCCAAAGGAATAAGTCCTTAACATGTTTTGTTCACAATGACTTTCAGAGTAACCTAGCATAACAATTGAGTTTTAATCTACAACCAGTACCTTAAATGAACTTAAAGCAACTATATTAACTTAAACCAGGGACTAATGTTCAAATGCTGTCACTGCACTCAAAATCTAACAAGAACATGAAGTGAAATGAAAGTACTTTGGAGAGAATAGCTCAAGGTAAGGTATCTTACCTCACTATGCAACATAATAACCTATCTACTCATGCATATTCTGCTTGTTTCCTTCACACACTTAAATGCAGCTGTAGCTCACGGGCAAGACTACTGCTACTCTAGACCTCATTGTGTGGATTTCACAGGTCTCAACCTCCACCAGACGGATATTGATAACTTTGAGCACACTTCATGACTATCTCTATATGTGGTATTGCAAATTAGGGGTGGATTACCCCAAGGACGGCAATGTTTATATGCCCTGTGTCCGAATCTACCCATGTGGTCAAGTTACCATATAGATTCTACCTAAATGAATGAAGAACTTGTGCACTAGAATCCATTCAAAAGGAAAGCAAACACATTCATGTAAAATTCAACAAGCTAGAACATGATAGGTAAATAGTTCATCCAAATGTATACATAGTAAGGCTCAACCGAACCTCAAGCTAAGAAAATTAGTTCATGCTTAGAGCATGAACTCGAGAATATAGAAATACAACACAAAATGTAGCCATAAGTGCAATAACAAGAAGCTAAAAGCAAGTCTTCTCTTTGGATGAATAGTGAGTGCTTCCCCTCTTCTCTGCGAGAACTTCTTGGCTAGATTGTGAATAGTGGCCGAGATTGGAGTGTATCTTTTGTTTCACTTCTTTCCTTGGATAATATCTTTGGGGAGTTGTGCCCAAATATCCAAAACTTCCCTTTTCCCTCCAAGAATCTCAACAAGGGAAATAGACTTTCTATTTTCGGATGAATAGTGAATGGGGCTACAATGCTTGACTTTTTCAACCTTGTTTGTAAGCCTTGTATTGGCATGGGATGTGGCTTGCTCTCCTTCACTCAATTCTTATGAAAGCTAGTTGCAACTTTGGTTCAAATTCTTCTAAGGCATGGAATATTTGTCCTGTGCATTTTGCTTCCCATGAATTGGCCCATCCTAATGCTTTCATGAATTGTTGTGTGTCTTCTTGGCTACTGATGTACCTTGAATCCATTTGCTCAATTGCTGCCAAAATGTGCATGAAATAAGGTGAAAATGCTGCAAAGTATGAACATGTGGTCCTTTTCTCCAACTAGCACAAATAAGCATGATTTAAGCCATAATCCAAGTGTTTAGGGCATAAAATGGTACAAAACAATGCATGAAATAAGCTCTAAATAGGAGCTTATCAACCACCCCAAACTTGAAAAATGCTTGTCCTCAGGCATAAACTAAATGTAAGAAACCAGAGATGAAATTCAGTAAGCATAATCATGCTGCACAAGACAAAACAGTGACATAGCATGCATGATGAAGGTGTATCTGGTTTGGCAAAATAGCTTAAAAACAACAAGCCTATGAATCTTCATGACTCAATTGACACGATATCATCAATGTGGTGCACACACAACTCAAAAGGAATGAGAAACTGTGCAGAATTGTAAAGAGAGATCAAAATATCAATGCATATCCTATGAGTATATGCTTCCTAGCAGCTTTTGATATGTCCTCTTCAACTTGTTTTTGCTTCTTTAGGGATCAACTAAGCTCTTCATTCTCTCCCACATACCCTAGTACATGAGCCTTGCAACTATCTCAAGTCAAGCCTCAACTCCATCACACTCTTTCTTTAAGGGTAGTGTTTAGGTGAAGGCTCCTCTTGTGATGGAGTTGGACAGAGTCAATTGCCTTTCACCTTTGGCTTGCATAAAACGTGGACATACTACTTGTGTCTAACTTGGGTGAGAGATCTAAGTGCTAACTTGCCCCTGACTCCTCTTTCTTCTTATTGTATCAAACTGTTCTTCTTTTCTTTGAATTTGAGTTCGATTCATAACTCAGCTTCTCTTTCGTTGCTGAACTTTCTTGCTTTATGGATTTACTCCACAGCTTTTGTAACTTTGAATATTGGTCTTTATCCTTCTTAATGTTTATCACCAGAGGCTGTAATGTGTGCCCCTTCTTCTTTTGGCTTTGAGGACTCATGACCTTCTTTGTGTAACTCTTGCTTAAGCTTATCTAGCTTCTGTTTCAGCCCTGTTATTTTGAGCTTTTGAAGATTCCTTCTTTCTGATCAGGGTGTGTCAAGGGAAAATTTACTATGATCCTCACTCAAGCCAAACTAGGAGTTATTTCACTCCCTTCCCTCATAAAAATTAGTGTGAAAACTCAACTTCGGATGTTACTTTGCTCATGCACTACATTCCTTTCAAATCAATGAAGAACCTAACTTTTTCTCCCAAATATGCATCAATAGTTACTTAAGCCACAATCAGCGAGCATGCCAAGGTCACAATTAACAGTAAGGAGGTGCATTGAGAAAAAAATGGGTGTTCAAACAAAAAATTTAGCTCAACAATAACACATGAATCATATGACTCCAAGCTCAGCAACTCACCAGCAAAAAAGTGTAACATAATCATGTTGCACCCCACCCCACACTTAAATTGAAGCTTGTCCTAAAGCATATGCAATAATCATAGAGGTTATGCAGGAAGGGATGAAGCAACACAACCTGAGAGTTGCTGCAATGGCCAGTGAATACGGAATGACTTGAACTCCTTCATTTGAGCTTATCTGTCTGACCAGGGAGTGCTTCCACCCCACAATTAGCTCAAAGCATGGCTATGTACACTGCATTCTCTCAAAAGATCAGTTAGATAACGAAATGCAACAAAACAGAATTCAAAAGATATCATTTGGATTGCCTCCCAAGAAAATCTCAGTTTAGAGTCTTTAGATAGACTTCTTCTTAGCTCATTCTTTAAAGAATATGACCTCCGTCCTCTTGACATGGTCTTGATGTGAGGTATACAACTTCAATCTGTGTCCATTGACTTTGAAGACCCCTGCTGCTTCATTCTTGACCTCTACAACTCCATAGGGGTAAACTTTCACAAGTTCATAAGGCCCAGTCCACGTGATTTAGTGGAATGAGATAAGTTATTCTGCGTTTAGTATGCAGGATTATATAAAATTTAAAAGGTTAAAAGAGTTGTGCCAACTTCGCAGGATCTGCTGCCGATTCTAAGGTTTTAAAAAACACTCCTACATTATGATTTTCGTGTGCCGAAAGGTAGGTAACAATGAGATTAAATTCATTTTAATATGCCTCTAACTGAGATTATTACTCCTTGATTTTCAGTTTTTTACTATTTATGCGATAGTGGGTATGCACTTGCTACTGGGTTTTTAACGACATATCGTGCAACACGTTACCACCTTGAGGAATAGGGTTCTCAACCAAGCAGACTACCACATAACTTCAAAGAGTACTTCAATACGATGCATGCAAGAGCTACGAATATAATTGAGCGAACCATTGGAATGTTAAAGAAAAGATGGGCAATTCTTCGAAGCCCGAGCTTCTATCTAGTATACAAACAAATTGATATTGTAGGTGCTTGCACTCTCCTACATAATCTTATCCTTCTTGAAAATCTAAATGATCCTCTGTACATTGAAAGTCTAGTTGATGATGCAGAGCAAGATAATTCAAACAATGATCCTGACGAGCACAAGTTTATTTGAACTGTAGAGACATCAAATGAATGGACAAATTGGAGGGATGGTTGGAAATGTCTATATACAACTCATGGTTTAGTGGATTTTATGTTGAGTTTTATGAAACTTGTTGGTTTGATTATGAAATTTGGTAAGAATTATATCACTCATGTTTTGTTTTGTTGGATTAACTTGAGATATTTTGAATGCTAATGATATTTTGATGATTGTCTTTCATTTCCAATGATGTTTTGCCAAGTACATGACTTCCTCTCAATCGACCATCCACTTCAAGTTCAATAGATAACGTAACAGGTAAATTGGTAATTGCTGCATTAACACAATACAAAGACATGAATCTCATTAAAACATAAGAAGAAGAAGAAACAATTATCCAAAATAAATAATCTTCAGTCGCTGTTTTCCACCAACTACTAACAATATTTCAAACAAAACATGATTGCGAAGACCTATCAGAAACAACCAACTAGAAGAGACCAATAACAAGGAATCATGTCCTTGCAGCAGCTTGTGATCCAAGGCTGGTCTGGCTTTGGCATCCTATTGATATAGAAGGATGCAACAAGAAGGAACATTACTTCGTCAAGAAAAGACAAAAACTATGGCATGCACTAGAATGGAAATGAACATAAGGATATATAAATTCATTACCAACTAAGAAGCCATTGATCATCCTCACTTGCATGCAACCTCTTTGCAATTTGAAATTGTTGACTGGTGGAGATGTGATGAAATTTTCTCAACTCCTCCATCACAATTTTTGGATCAGCTGATGCAACTGAGGCAGATGCATGTATACGGTCTGCTCCATTCCTAAGGATAATTTGCATATCCTCCTGAAGAGCCTAATCAGACTAGATGAAGGGGAGCTTGGGACTTTTTAGCCCTTATAGTCATATGTGTAGTAGTTGAAGTGATTGGTGCAGTTTGTGCTTCTGATGTATCAGCCCCCTCCAATGCCATTTCTGGTACATACTCTTCTTCCTCATCTATATCGTAGATGCTATCATCGGTACCGCATGTAGTAGATGAAGTTGTTGCTGTCCTTTTAGCCTTGGGATTATTGTAACTTTTTGCATTTGCTCCGGTGTCCCGATCATTTCCAAAAACTTAGCGCCATATATCGTAGTGTGGCCACTTCTTCTGCCTGAGTTTTTTATATTTAGGGTGACTTTGCATTGAATGAATAAAACTTAAAAATGGATATATATCGATTGAAACACAATTAAAAAAACTTACTGCAAACATAGCATCCCACGATACGCCATCATAAATTTTGACCTCATGGTTGATTGGATTGACTTCGAATCCACTTTCTCCTATAAAATCTCTTAGCATTGCGTAATCTCTCTTCCAAGCTTTAAGTTTAGACTTTACATGAGGGTCGACCTTTATGCATGTTCCCGGGATAGAAGCTTGAATAAGCTTGGCACATGTAGTGCCAAATCCCGGCTTACTAACTGGATGCCCTTTCGCAATTAAGTCTTGCATTCATGTAGAAGTGCCTTATGCTCTGAATCAGTCCAATAGTAATTCTTCCTGTCATCGATTTCGATTTCAGTTGTCCTTTCTTCTCCCTTGTGTTTTCCAGATGTTTTAGCCGCCATGAACTAAGCTGAGTAAATCAAATACAGTATATGGTAAATCAAACACAGTAAATATGTAATAAGTAAATCAATGACAGGATCGAGCATGAAAATTTAAGAACAGCAAACCAACACATAGTTCAAACCTGATTCCTCAGTTCATAGTAGGAGAAATGTCCAATTCAACGAAATAGCAGGGACATATATTTATTAGGTTGAGGTTTGCAAAAAAGTTAGAGAACAAATAAAAAAAGATTCATGACAAAGTTATAACCAATGCTAGTCACACCGTCCAACATCCCATACATTCTCTTAACAGATCCATCAAGTAGCCATCAAAATCAAAGTTATAAAAATTAATGAAGCATAATTACAATCTGGATCCAGCAAAACACAAAACATCACAATAATTTGCTTGGGAACACTACCAAGTTGAACCAAACACAAACACAGCAATATATTTCCATGACAACTAATCCCAAATCAAAAGTCACAAGATTCAACTAAAAATCATTACGTATAAAGCTTGCTCCTTTCTATGAAAAAGGTATCTGAACCTAACACACAAAATAACTTGGAAAAAGCTACAAACATTTATCATTCATACAAACAATGTGATTCTTAATTGGGGGTAGGAATTGAGTTCTCACGTGAGGGTTCTACAAGGTGCTTCCTAAGAACTTTCTTGCTTGAGCTATCATGTGGCTTTATTGCTTGATTTGGTCTGCAATTTTCTCGCTCGATCTATTCTGCGGCTTTCTCGCTCGATCTATTCCTCAGCTTTCTCGCTCGATCTCGCTCGTTCTGTGCGGCTCTCGGAGTAGGAGGCTTTCTAGACACCTTTCTCGTTCCTTCAAAATCAATCGCTCGATCTGTGCAAAGATGGGGGAGAATAAGATTTGTTTGGGCGGGGTAAATTAGTAATTTAACCAAAAAAATACAATTATCCCTCAAATTCCATATCTTTAAAAATGAAACTTAATCCATCTATATGTATCCTAACATATACTTGTTACCAAACAGATATAGCGGGATGATTTTTCAAAATTCCATTCTATCATGACTACCAAATAGGGCCTAAGTTCATCAATTGGGTATTTTCGATTGGCAATAGCACTACCGCTCAACATCCAGAGTCACAATATCACAAGCAAGTTTTACGTCGAGGATATTTAGAAAAAACTTCATGCTCGCCATAAAAGAAATAAGGAGACTCCAGATCTAAGCATACCGACCCGTAACTGACAAATGCCATTGAAATCATATCTTAAATCTCTTGTAAGACTTGTTGGAGAAATGCCTTGTAAAGGCATTTGATGAAGAAGATGAAAAGTCATTTGTCCCATATTGGTTTGAGAAGGTAGATGGGAAGGGTATAAATTTTTTTGCCCACAAGTGGGTTGTAAAGTATTGTGAGGAGATGGGTCATGCCCTCGCGCGCCGCTACCGTCGCCGCCCGGCCCGATCGGGTCTGGTCCACACACGTGCCTGCCCCGCCCGGCCTGGTCTGGCGTGTGTGTGTGCTGGGTCGAGGCTCTCCTCCAAAGCCCAATATTGTTTTGGCCCTAAAAGATATTAATCTATTTGATTTTATTATTTTTGGGCAATCCCTTCCACACTAAGAAGATGAAGAGATATACATGCGGATGTGTATAAATAATGTTTACACGTGGGATAAGCATTATCATTAATTTTCGGAACCTTCAAGATGGTGGTATAGTGAAACTCTAACTCCTGCGGGACGTGACGGTTCGTATTATAGTGTGAGACAAACTCTGGTTATCTCCCCTATAAATACATCTTAAGGGGCTCTCAAAAATCACACTTGCGAATTAGCAATTCACATATATTCTTCTTCTTCTCGAGTTCTCTCTGAGCAAGGGTTACGGGGGTGTCTTTCTCCAACCTCCTAGCGCGAAGTGCTTGTGCGAAAGAGGTGGCTGTGGTAACCTTCGGGAGTGACCGACATTCTGACCATTAGCACCACGGTGGTGCCGAAATTGCTTTCAAGGCAGTGTGCGCGTCCACGACACAGCTTGAAACAGGAAAATCAATAAGTTCTCGTATTCAAAAATTTGCTCTATTTTACCAACAAGACTCTACCCTTAACTCATCTCCCTTCAAAGTGAGGATTACCAACCTAATGCAGCAAGCTCCCACATCATGTTTGCACGTTCGTCGACTCTCTTCGTGTTGCCGTTTGAAGACGACTGTGTGGATTCCTTTTTGGAATTTATTTTGGTTTTTAAATTTTGATGGCACAAATTACTTTCCGAGACCGATGTCATTTTTATTCTAGAGCTTTCCTTCGAGAGCAGGAAAAAAACTCCTAAATCATGAGCTAGACTAGATATAACAAGTATTGAGATAATTGTGCCACCCCTCCCCCTTCTTCCTTTCAGGTGGAAGATTAGAAGATTGGGCTAAGTTTCTCGGCCCATGACTCGGCCCATGACTCGGCCCAAGTAGTTTAATCAGGATACGACCCACTGGGCAGAAGAATTAATGGCTAGGGGCAGGTTACCTCGGCCCGGGACTCCAGGCAAATGCAATAACTCCAATTGCCACCCACATTTATTAAATTGAGCATTGAAAAATTCTTAGCCACATGTATATTTAATTCCCGAATTTTAGGAACCTTACCGTTAACATTAGACAGCTGCTTAGTATCATACTCGTCCGTTATCCAAGAAGCTACGTCCTCCCAAAATGAAAAGTTGTTAATTCGGTTAACTTGCGGAAGTATTAGGATTGTACACAAATAGAATCGTTCGCGAATAAATTCGAATTCATCTCATTTAAAGTTAATTTGTTTGACTGATGAACCTTAACGAATAGAATTCAAACACGAAGTTCTATTTATTTACTTAACAAACAATATCGGCTCGTTCGTTTTATTTTTCCGGCTCGTTCGTTAACCTTAATAGACAAAGTTCGAACATTTTCTGTACGTTCGAGCTTCGTTCATCAAACAACCATATTTTTTGATCATTTTATTTTTGGTAGAATAATTTTATTTTTGTTTAAAATGAGACATAAGCCCAACTAATTTATTTTCTCCGAGTTCAGGTGAATAAATCACATGAGTAATGCTATGTGTATACCATTATTTGACACACCTATTAAACACACTTATATGACAACAATCACAACCACAATTATAAAAAAATTAATAAATATGAACAACAAATTTGTGGTTGTGATTATTTACACATTTGTGTGTTTAGTAAGGCCTCAATTTGTGAAATACAAATAGCATTCACATAATCTAAAGTAGCGTTTGGTTATGGACTTGAACATTTTGATTGATTTTGATTACATTTATTATAGTTTAATGTGGTCGCAGTGTATTCGCAAATGCATATTTATTTAGCCATTGATTATGATTTTTTTTGTCTACTGTTAAATGAGACTGAAAATATCAATTTGTTCTTAATTTTCGTTACTTCCATTACCCATTAACTTAAATGAACATAAAGAACGAGTTCGAACATGTAAGTGAACACATAAACGAGCCGAACACAAACACAAACAAGCTAGTTCGCAGGCTGTTAACAGCTTGCGAACCTTAACGAACAGAACTTGAACTCGAAGTTATATTCGTTAAGCTTAACAAATAAACTCACTCATTCGTTAACCTTAACAAATAAAATTCGAACATGACATATTTATTTGAGCTCGATCCGTTAAATAAAACGCTCGAAGGTGCTTTTGGATCAAGGTGAATTTAATGCATGGTACTCAATAAAAGGAAGCAACTGCAAAAGTTTTCGTCATTATGCAAGCGGGATTGATTTTCAAGAGACTATTATCTGGTTGTAAAAATGAAATTCTTTTTTTTTATTAATAGGAAGCCATAAAGGCAGAAGAAAATGAAAAACCCGTAATGAAAATCATGTCAGCCGATGATTTATGCCAACCTCACGAAGGCCTGAAGTGATGAAGTGTGGAAACACCAGTGGCCGTATCGTCCACCCGCTGTCTGTGGTCAACATCCGGAGGAAAATCAGGTATGGGGAAGCAGTAACATGATCGCCTGAGCTCCTGCTCCGAAAATGAAATTCTAAATGCATGAAAGGGACGGCAGAGCAATACAAAAGCATTAAGATATTCATCTTGCAAGTAATAGTTATTATCTGAACACCAAACAGGGCCATACCTATGATCCCAGTAGAATATGAATATGAATATGAATATGATTAATTTGTGTTATTAGTGAACTTTGGATGAGCTGCTGCATATATCGAATAATTGGGATCGGCCTTCAAGTGGGTGAGGAGATGCTGGATATCAGGACGCAAATTTTCTGCTGCTCTACCAATTAATACAAGCACTTCTGCTCTAGGTTTGCTGGTTGCTTGGACAGGTCCTCCTTGCCCATCATAATGGACAATATGATGCCTGCGGAGAGATTACCAACTATGAAATGGTAAATTGAGACATGATAAAAGAGTCATCTATTAACTGAGCTTACAGGAAATCTATGATATCAGCTATCTCTGATGCTTTGATGATGGCTGATGACTGTGAATTCCTACCAAAGACATCAGCCATGACACTTAACAGCGCTGTAAATATCTGCAAGGTATAGAAATCGTGTCTCATTACTCAAGAATCGATACATGAAAGCTAAGAGGTATGTATTCAATCATTGGCCTGCCATAAGGTACCCTGCCATGAAGGCAGGATCATATTCTAATACCTTTGTGAAGAGACTGTGAGCATTCACCAAACGGTGAAGCAAAGGACCCATGATGCGGAAAGTTATTCGCAATCCAGCTATTGATGTCACGGGTCTGAGGTGCTTGATGATGAGATGTGTTCCCTCCATCCACTCTAATGGAAGATTACTGAAGAAGGAATGGAGCAGTGCTACCACATTACCTAGGACAACCAAAATAACCATCTAAGCCAATTTCACAATCATCAAGTACTCGTGAGAAAATGTTAGCAGATACGTCTCATAAACGAGGATTAGGAATCTGAAACAGCTTGAATCAGTAAATATCTGTGCAACATTATGCTTTCTTCCATTTCAAGCTGCTGCCATCACATGATCAATACAGAAATGGAAATTTTATCATCTTAACCGCTTTTCACGAAATAATTGGCTTATTCAAATAAGAGAAGAGAAAAAAACAAAGGCATTGGAACAAGTCTAGTTGGAATTGGAACAAGTCTAGTTGTAATTGGAACAAGTCTACAGGTAGAATGCCCAGAAAACCAAAATGGGTAGTAGCAACACTGAATATTGAAAAATAGATATGAAAAACTTGCAGCCGCATACCAATGGCTGTAGACGTGTTATCCTGGGTGGCCCGTGTTGGGTCCAACAAAACATAGCAAACGGCAGATTCTAGATCACTGACTGACCTCTTCCGATCAGAAAGCCAGCTGCTCTCTTTGATAACACGCGCAGTTTCCATATACAGCTGAATGTGAAACTCTTGAGGAAGCTGGGCCAAAAGAAGACCACAAGCTTGGATCAATAAGCAGGACAGCTGTTGATATGTGTAACCACTACGCCACATGAAGTTTGAAGTATTTAATCCTGACACTGCAGGAGTCCTAGTTGCACCCAAGGAATCACTACTTCCTCCAGATGGAGAAGTTGGCAACAGACAACTTTGGCCAGAACCAGTGGATTGCAACCCATTGCTAGATTGGACCAGAGTGGGTTGGATGTGAACAACAATTTGAACAAGTGATGAGATAATTTGAGACGCTGGTACGGGAAGAGAGAGGATTTCAATAACAGCTGTCTCAAGAACCAGCTGGGTGTATGTACCAGGATCCTGGATTTGGTAAAATGGTTTCTGACTTTCATGAGCAACAGTAGTAGTAGTAGCCTGTGATGGTACTTGAGCATTATTTGTTGCAGCTCGTAGAGGACCATTTGAAGGCCCTCCAAATTGTCCATTTCTGTATGAGTTACTTAAAGAAGGAACTACATGATTCACCAGACCCAGTAAAAGAGTTGCAAAGTAGTCTAATGGGGGGCAAATAGAAACTGCCGAAGAGTTGATATACTGAGGGAATGACTCCGAAAATTGAACCTGAAAAGGAATAGAAGTTACCATTAAGAAGGCTTTACCGAAAATAACCAAGCTCGAGACTAATAAGCCATCACCTTTACCATGTCTAATCCATTCAACAATCGAAGGATGAGCTTTGCTGGAAGATGACCATAGAAATATGCAAGTATGTCCCGCACAAATGTAAAATTCAAAGGATAGTAACGAAGGAATGTCGAATAAATTTGTAAAACACCGTCAGCCGCATCAAAAGCATCATTCTCAATAAGCCTATAGATGATTTGGGGGATCACGGGGAGCAGTCTCGCAGCTATATCATCAAAAAATACTGGATACCTGGCAGCAAAACATAAATATGTCAAGATATTTAACTGCACTATCAGAAAGGATATAATGCATAATGCCCTATTGGTTATGAAATGGCAATGTAATGGATCTCTCACATGAGTGTTACTGCTTGATAAATGGCGTCAGGGTTAGAAAAGTATACAAAGCAAATACACCTTAATATCAATAATACGAAGGTGAAAAGTTACAGGATAAAAACACCTTTCCTTCCAGGAGAGGTGAATCCCAAGGGCCTTCTGTAATTCAGCACGCTTGAAAGTTCCAGAGAACAGCCAGTGCTCAGGTGGTCCACGATTTGCAATATGGAGATTCACTCTTTGCTGAAGTTCTTTGCTGTCGAGTATATTTATCTATAGCATAAAGAAAGAGGACGGAGGTACAAAATGAGTCTAAAAATCAGTTATCATATTATTTTAGGCAACATTACACTCAAGGAACAAAAAATGAAAAGGAAATATGGAGAGAATAAGCTTCAAGGAAATATGGAGAGATTTGTACTACCATAAAAGAAAGACTAATCGACTGCTTTAAGTGAAGTTTCTCTATCAAAAACTCATCCTAAAAGGAAAATGTATCTTAGATTTCCATGTGCGCGTTCATTGTGGTAGGTGAGTAGTTCACATGCACATATACTGAATTATTAGGTAACTACATAAAAAAACGGCAATCATTTTTCAATGCAGTTCAAGATAAGAAGTAAATGCATTCTCTATCACGATTATGAGTAGAAATTGGATCGGCTGTACAGCCAAAATCATCACTAAAATTGCTTAGGCATTCACTGAGAAAGATGAGAATATTTATAAGCAGTTACTACTGTAAACGAACTTGGAGGACTGATATCTTCGGATTCTCAGTTTGACACAGGTCTATAGACCAGGGTAAAAATGAAAGAAAATATCGATGAAGAGTCCCAAACTGTGAAGCGATAGAGCTGGGACCTAGATTTGCATGTGCCCTTATGAACTTGATAATAATGCAACTAAATGACAGGATATATAACCTAATACGATAGATTATCAATATAAGTTGACCGACCCAGCACATCCAGCTCCGACTAAGCACCTTCATCAGATGTTATGAAATTAATTAGCATTGGTGTTCCGGACCAAAAGCATTTATTCAGTATTGATGCAAACCAACAAGAAAAAAACGAGAAAGATAGAAGCTAACAGCAAACCAGACCTACCACAATTCGCAAAGCATGGGGATCATCATCACGGTCAAGAAGTGCTAAGAGTAAAATATCCAACGGAAGTAGCTCATGAGTCCAAATGAAGAATGCAAGATTCGCGTTCGTTTTAAGAACAATATCCTGATAAGACAGTTGAAAATTTCTGACTCCGGATGAATTATACATTAAGCTGCTGTCATAGTCGTTGTTTAAACAAACAAAGCAGGAAGATGGATAAAGGTTACAAAGAGTAGACCTGCAAGGAACGTCCACGCTGCAGTTCTATGCTAAAATGATGCAATATGACATCAACCATGGTATAGATATTAGCAGTAACTTCTTCAGGGGAAAATTCTCTTAGAGCGCGGCCCTGTGTATCGCCAACCAATTACATGAGCACAGATTGCTAGTGTGTACTCAGGATAGTTTGTGTGTGTGTGTGGTGAGCGAGCCGGGTTGGGGTTAGGGGCATAATTTCGATGGTATAATGTATCATAAATGTACAGTAAGATATTCGCAGAGATAGATGTATCGTATGCATGATTAGCATAACTTACAAGATGCAAACTGTTGATGCTCTCCGGGTGACCATACATAAGCATCCATGCACCAGCGCAAAGATATTGGCGGTGCTGAGGAAAGCTATGGTTGATGTAAGTCATGACATATGTCGGTTCAGCAGATGAAGAAAGAAGTTGCTTGCACTGATGAAGTACTGTAGTTTCTGCCTAACAATACAGATTGTATGACCAAAACAAATTAACTATTTACATCAGAACTTGACTTGTAACACTTCACAGAACTGAGGCAAAATGTTAGTTGATATTTTGTCTCAATGAGTCAAAGCAGTACTACTTTGAAACAGGCATCACATTAAATAGGTTACATCAATATGCATAACACCATGCATGAGATAAAGGGCCAATGAGAAATAATTCCTGTTTACTACCTGCTGCCATGCTTGGATGGCCAAGACCCTTTTTTCTGTCCGCCCAACCAAGGCATCACGAAGAACAGAAGGGAAATGGCGTAGGGTTTTTTCTGACCAAGCATGTTGGCTGGTGGCAGGTATCTGCTCTAACATTGTAGGTAGGTACAACAGGTGTTCAACCTCTGCAATTCCGCGAGTCTTAATGATGATGGCAAGAGTGGTTACTGCGACCCGATTTAAAGTTTCAGTAAACTCAGTTGGACCCTGTACAAGTGCATAAACATGAAAAATAAGTCCCATCCTTCAGTAACCAGAACCTACCTATGAAATAAGAACAAACTTATAGCTATTTTCAACCTTTCCATCTCTTTTAACATAAAAGAACTCCCTCATTGATAATATGAGGTTCATGCATAAATTTTCAGCCAGCCTAAAAGCACGATGATCTCCACGTTTTCCTTTCAATGCAGAAATTCTTTTTGTGATGTCATGAACTAGGCTTTTGTTCTTCCCTTGATACCTACAAAAGAACAACAACAATAAAGAACTCAGCAGCATGTGAACGCACAAAAATCTTCAAATACCAAACGACAAACAGTAACTAAAAAAATGGGGTTCTTTGCCTGTAGAGTGAAAGCAAACGATAGTTGAGAATTTCGAAGACCAAAATAGAAGCAGCAGGTCTGCTTAGCTGGTTTTGACTTCTCTGGGTCAGACTCTGCATTGGAATTTAAACATAAAGTTTTATAAATGCTCGTGCCCGCAGAAATAGCCAATAAGCACTTATTAAGACAAAATTTCAAAAGCATGCTGGCCTTTCATACTACCGAACAAATATAAATTGAAATAGAATGCAGATTAAACTTCGTAACTACAACTATAAGTGAAAAGGGAATATATCTCAGAGGCATATTGAATGAACTCCAAGTTCCGAAGTAATCAACTGGACTGCAAAGAAAATTTTGGCTGGGTTAACAGAATAGAGATGGCCTGTAGCATAACACAGTACTCTCATGAAAGTGGTGATCAAGTCCTGACATAGAATACGAGGGAAATGGAAAGTAAACTGAGTTTAAAACGTATTCTGCATACTCACTCAACAGAATATGCAGACCACCTATACACATGTATATGTATATTGTATATATATATATATATATATATATATATGTGACGGCTCCGTCGCCCTCAGTTTTTGCCCTCAAGTCAATTCCCGCCACTAGGATTGCCCGTTGACAGAATTGGGCACATCGTTAGAATCCTTATACATTGAATTGCATATGTTCAAGTTTTGGTGATATATATATATATATATATATGTGTGGGTGGGTGGGTGTTTGTCAAAGGAAGATAGACAAAGAAAATAAATATAAACATACAGAGGACAGCTATGTTAGTAAATGTATTTTATTCTGAACACAAAAAAGTATCTTCAGCCGTACTTACGCAAGGGAATGAGAAAACATAAATCTTATTCACTTATGCCAATAACATGTGGAGAATGAAAAATTACCGTCAGCAGCTGACGAAATAATGCATGCGGAGAAATGAGCAGCACACGGACATATGTTTCAACCATTGCAATGCTGGGAACCACCTGTTTGAGCATGCACCATAGTCAGCAAAAAAGCATTTCCTTCAGTCAACTAGCATGTATAATGGTTGCATGGGAACAAACAGAAGGAAGACAGATGATCGCTAAAATAATAACAAAATCACATATACTGAAAAGCGGGTAATGTGTGGTTCTCTTTAACTCTATATGCATTTCACATAGATATGATAATTTAGCCAGTCAAAAGGAAATCACTGTAAACACCAACCCAAATGCGTTTCATATTTATACCTGTCCAGAGAACATGGATTCTTCAATCTGATTTGCCAATTTCAAGCACAAATTTATAGAGAACCCAGATAACAATGATATAGGTAACGGGGGAACTTCCTGCATCACCGACAGCCTCTCATTTGGCTGTAGATTTGGCCCAGTTAATATATCCGTTGATCCTGCAGAGTTTAACCAGCTCATTACTGTTTCACAAGCCGGCTGCGCCATTGTGTATGAGACCACCCAGAACATCCCTATAGACCTTTCATCCATTTTCAGATAATCCATTGCACGTTCACCTGATATTGGCAGCCAATATGAGAACTGAAACTCAGCCATAAGAATGCAGCCATAGTAGCAACTAACGTGGAATGACAAATAACTTAAAAAACTAAAAACTGGAATTTGATGGGTTTAGCTGGACCACAACATGATACAAGCATAGTGATTAATGGGTCAGCAAGTCTTGCAATTTTTGCTACATTCAATATCAGAATGCTGAAGCCTTGCTGAGAAAAACATTGTCATTTGGATTTGAGAATTCAATGCAATACGATTCCAGTATAGCACATGTACTTATAATATTGTGCCTTTTAATCATATATCAGTAGATACAGCCATTAAAATGATCTCCAACAGTTCATATCAATACACAACTGTTTTGTTGTCGTTGGGCAGCCGCATAACTAGATCCATGTGGGCTATATCTCACTAAATTCAATAGCAAGTAAAGCTTATCATAAAATCCTGTGAAGTTATGAATGAATACCTTTACTCACTTGTCTCCACCATTCATCTATTTGCTTTCCCTTTTGAAGTTGCTCATTGTTCAGATATTCTCTGGTTGATGTATTTAACGACCAAATGCGCAAGTTCTGACAGCTGCTAACGAAGTCTAACAAGATAGTTTGGGGATTATTGGGGTCAGAACCGCGGTCTTCTTTATGGAATGAGAGAATTTTTTTGGTTGTCTCCACCTATTAATAGCATGTGATTAGAAAGTAGAAATCAATTCTCAATTATCGATCCGAAAAAAGAATTAAAATCTCGATAACAGAAAAAATAAAGTAAAGATGCATATTAGTGATGACAGCGTAGTATATAAATCTTTATAAACAGAAGTGTCAGACTACCTTTCTTGAATCGGTATTGAGAGCATTCATCACTAGCTCAACACGAATAATTTGTGCCAGCAGCCATGTAACATGATTGGTCCTGAGAATGTTTTCATCGCCATCTTGAAGTCGAGAGACAAGCTTATCGACGAAATCGACAAAATCAATGCACCCATGTTTCATGAGGAAGAAAAATACATCAGAAAAAATAAGCCATTCCTGCCAGCAATTTGTCTCTGCAGGTTAACAATATGGTAAAGCATAAATTAGAACAATCAACAAAATGAAATGATAATTAAGTACTGAGGCTGACAAGGACTTATTTTCAAATCATTGTTTTATTGAGATATTTAATACGGTGAAGAAACCTAAAATCAGCATACAAGAATGATAAGCATTTCTCCCATCAAAAAGTGACCTTCAAGGTCATTAAAGTAGCTATTCATAAATTAACAAAACAATTCATCACTAATAAAAGCTAAATGTTTTTTAACAAGCAGTTTAATCTTTCAAATGGAGATTGTTTCCTTATTGTTGTCGTTAGAGATCATGTTGATTGTTTCTATAACTAGCAGTTTAATCTTTTAAATTGAGATCATCATGCAACATGGAGTATGACCAAACAAAAGATTGACAAGAATCTAATTGTCACATCTTCATGAAAGAAAGTTTCAAACGCTAATGTCTAAATAGGAAGTCCTCCAGCATATGAAGAATGTTTTAGAAATTGTGTATTTCATGCAACTCCCCTCCTCCAGTTGTAAAACGTGCCATATTGTAGCAAACCTTTTTCCAATGCAACAGACAGTATTTTGTGAACATTCAACCGGGAAACAGGGTTAGGAATGTCAAATAAACAGGCTGCCTTGGCCAACACCATTCCTCTGAAAAACTTTACGTTTACATCCATTCACACAATTTGAGAAGTAGAGAGAAGCTTGCCTGAATTTGACAACTTGAGCAATTCCACGATTCTATCTATAGTTGCCTCACAGATCATTTCCGAGGTGAAAACAGCACCTGCCGTAGGTCCTTGTGTATGAGGCCTGTGGCATGGTGCCAAAAGCAGCACGCGCCTCCACCAGTCGGGGGATGGTGTTCTGCGTAAAGCATGCCTCAGACATCTGAGAGCTCTCTCCCAGTCAAGACTTCCTCTCTGAATGGATGCTGCAAGCTCCTACGAATATCAAGGGATAGCATTTGCACTTTAAAAAATATAATGCTATATTTCAATCATTTGCTAAATCATTGTTTCTTTCTTTGATACGTTACATAGCAACAAGATAATCAGAAGCAAGATTTTAAAACTGTCAACTTTATCTCAGAATTTCCAATCCTGTGGCATCATTTCTGTCATTTATTCGAAAGTCTTCTCTGCTACATAATCTTTTCATGAAGATCATCATTAATAAATCTGAGGTACAGAACTACATAGATTTTTTGCATTACGAACATCTTATCATAGAAATAAGCGAGATAACAGCATAATTACTTTACTTGAAAGCGAAATCTCCCCCAAATCACCTCCAACAAACTCTAGTTACTCTAATTTTAAAAAATGTAATTTGACTACAAGATGTGGGCGTGAAATTTTGAGTATCAGAATCAAAGACCTGATATATAAATAGTTACAATATTTACTGGCATTGTTAAACCAAAGGGAAAAAATCAACCTTACATAACTTATTTTGATGTTAGAGGGAAGTGGGGGTGGGGTGGGAGTCGGCCTTAAGTTCCATGCTATATAAGGCTGAACTTAAGTTCCATTTTGGAATTTGTGAACAACTGAACATCAGCTGCGTTTAGAATTACATACAAATACAAGTGAAATAACAAATTGAATATCTCTCTTGCAGACTGAATCTCATCCTAAATTTGGAATACTGATGCAATAAGATGCTCTTCAAATGCCAATATGGGTTTTTCAGTACTTTCGTTTAAAAGATGCAAGCAACTAAATAGTTAATAGTCTTAATCTGTCTCGGATTTTGTTCAATCTGATTGAACAATTTCCAAGAAATAGGAATAACTGCATTACCTCTCCATGCAAAGGCTCCCCTAGTATGCTTGGATACGTGATAGGTGAATATCGCATGATACTCCCCGTCTCACCAGATATGTTGGAAGTCGCCTGAGGCAGAAGTCTAGGAATTCCAAAAGTAGGGCAGTGAAGATGCTGATCCAGCATTTGCATGTGTGTGGCCATCATATCTCTCCTCCTGTGCATTTCCAGTATAAGAGTAAACAGTGCCTCATCATCAGGTATGTTATCAATAAATTGCAAGCCACCACGTATCAGTTCGTAGAACGGCACCCGACATTTATCGTCCTCAACTAATAGCCAAACCACGTCTAAGCAATTGTGCAAACACTCACGTAGTGCCATGTCAGGCTTCCTGAATTTTCCACTATCGCAATCATCAAGTCCATGCTGTTTCTGATCCCAATGCACAAGCCAATTTAGCATGTGGTTAAAGATATCCGCATGGGTAACTGGCTTTAGATTATACCCGAGGCCTATCAAAATTATCTTGCAGGACAGTCTATATAGACCGCATATAGCATTGACTCTAACAGATGATTTGATCCTTGCTAGCTGTTGCCCAGTGCAGGTGGTCTCATTTGACTTCAGCGGTGACAGTGTGGTACATGATGATGGCTCAGCGGCTGATTGAGCAGGTGATCCAACCCCATGAATTGAAGGCAAAGGTGAAGCGGGACTTGATGACTGAAAACTAATGGAATTGGGATTAGGATTTGAAGGCTGCAACACACCAGACTGAGATGATGTAGTAGAAGCAGCAGGAGCCACCGTCTGACTCCCCTGAACAACAGGGGCCTTTGCAGATGAAACTGACAAAAGAAGTGATGGCAAGAACGTATCCCAGTTTATGCATCCTCTGTTGTACAAAACACTTACAGCAAAGAGCAAGAAGTTAGCCCTGGGGGAATGACTACAACATTGGATAACCAGAGATACCAGGGCAGATTCGGTTACAGAACGCAGTAACTCCTGGTCCTGGATAAGATATATTGAAATATTGTTCAAAATTATACATACGCATCGTAATGCTTCAAGAATGAACTGGATTATAAATATGGCGTAAGAAAAAGGTTGAGTGTAAAAGTTACAGGAAACTGTATCTGTATCTGCTCAAAGTCAAAAAGGAATTTTTCATTCGGAGGAGGAAGCTCTTCTTTCTTAACAGCAGTAACCCTCTTTTGTGTCTTGTTCCTGAAAATTACTTAATAAAATCAATCAAAATAGCTTTTAATTCAGATACCATATGAATAAGGTGCCATGAAGAGCATAAAGTCAGTTTCTTGACGAGTCCACTCTAGAAATATTCTATAGCAGCATTGCGAGTATCATGAAAGAACAGGTGCCTACAAATGTAAAATTTAAAAGCTGTCGAATTTAAAATTTTCATTTCTTTTTTATAGTGTGTGTGTGTGTTCAAATTATAAAACTGAATTATGTTGATCATAGAATGCCAGAAAGTAGAACTCCGCTCTCGTTTCTCCATAATCCATTAGAGTATAAATAGAATTAAGCACACTTTTCCAATTACGGATCATAATCATATAATTCGTCACATTTCATCATGTACAGATTAACTTCACGGGATCAATCACATCAGTAATAGCATGCCCAATAACGAGGAGAAATGGAAAAAGTCGGGTGAGATTAAATGCTACGGAGAATCTTGAGGAGCTAATCCATTGAAAAATTTCAACTTATATAACTCACGGGGGTTCTGAGGCATGTTCTTCCGATTTCTCCCTGGAGCTCTTCTGCACATTCAAAGCATCATGTCACTTAAATTCAAAGAAGAAAATGTACAACCTTGTCACAAAGAAGTTAACAGAGGCAAAGGCTTTTGGGATAAATTGTTTACGCACTCCTAAGTACAGATTGAAGAGCTCGAGTATTCGCGCACGGGCCGGGTGGAACTGGTGGGTGCGATAGGAGGAGGAAGAAGGTAGCTGTTGCTGCTGACCGCTGCTCAGTTGCTCCATCTCGGAGATTGGCTGGGCAGGTTGGCCAGGAGTACTATCCCGCTGCATCACGTCGGAATCATCAAGTAACACTATTGAAATGCAAGATCAACAGAGTAGAGCAAGGGAGGAGTATAAATGAGATGCTTCTGCACATTCAAAGCATCAAGTAACATACTTGAAATGCATACATATTATTTTTATATATAAAATATACTCACTCTCGTTTTGTAATTAAAACCTGTGCAAAACGACAACTATTTTTAAAATAAATAATATGGAACGACATTAAGTATGCCTATTTGTATAAAAGTACTATGTAAGCCTACCATTTTTCTAAATGAGGGAAGAACACTTAAGTTTGTTCATAGAAAAACACTACACTTATTTTTTTGTACATATTTTATACATACTGCCGTTTTGTTGTGTTTCTTTTAAAATTGATTGTCGTTTAGGAAACCCATTAATTGCAAAACGACAACAAATTTTAATAGGTAAAACATCAAACG
>JAOYMZ010000452.1:0-10128 GCA_025802335.1 Pinguicula primuliflora | reverse complement strand
CTGATTCTAGAATTCATTAGAAGTTACTTTCAGTATTTAGTTAATGAAACAACTCAAGATGTTTTCAATCCAATATTCTGCAACTTTGTAAGTCTTGAGCTAAAACTCACTCCCTTGGGAAGAATGACCTTTGTTCACCAAACAAAGTATTACTATGATAGTGTGCACTTACATCCCACCAACTTGCTTCTGTTCTACCATTTTTTTGAGCAAAATTTTTTATTTGCTTCGTGCTTCCTCTTCTCTCATTTACACTTTTGTTGGCTATTAGACCTATTCATGCTTACTATTTGTGTCTTATAATGCATGCTTAAGACTATCTAGAGGATAGGGTTGGAGTTCTTCTGTGGTAGTTTGGTTGAGTGCATGAATAGAGTAGTGACCCGAGGCTAAGTTTCCAAACAGTTTTCATGAGGGGAGGGAGAGATCCAGTTTTCTACCCTGGTTTGAGTGTGGAAATTTTAGGGAACCTGTCCTTAACCCTCAATGTAAAGAAGGAGCCAGCATGATGTCAAACCAGAAAAAGCTGAAAGAGTGAAAATGAAGAGCAAATGAAAGTGGTGCTAGCCCCTAAAAACAGAACAACTAGAAGGGTGCAAAAACAAAAAATGGCACTCTCTGAACCATTCAAGATGAAGGGCAAGCATCCACAAAACAAAGCAAGTAAAGAAGAACCTGGAGCAAATCCAGGAGATTACAACTAGTTCAGCAACATGTCTAGAAGAGCTGAGCACCTTACTATTGAAGGCAACAAGTTGAATACAAGTTTTAAGAAGACAACAGTTTGTGACAAGAATGATGACAATGGGTTAAGGGTGGTTAATCTCTTTTATCTCTCACTCAAGTTAAGCCCTAGAGCTCTGCCCATGTAAGCTATATATGAGAGGCCATTTGATTCTTTCCAACACCATCAATGAGAGGAGCCTTCATCCAAACACTAACCCCCCAAAAAGAAAGAGTGTGATGGAGCTAACGCTTAGACTGAGGTCATTGCAATGTTCATGCACTAGGGTAGTGGTTTGATGGTGAAGAGCTTAACTCATCCCTATAGAAGTATAAAATAGGCAAGAAAGTACACAGTAGTAGATGTTAGGAACATGAAACTAGTAGAGGTGTGATGACATACATCACCCCTAATATGTCCTTAGAGTTTCTGCTTGTGAGCCCACTCTTATATTTCATTGCTTGTTTCTCTCATCTTTCATACACCAGACACACTACACCTTGCACCTTATTCCTTGAACATGATATACTGTTTCATTGATGCAAGGGCATTCTGCCTTCATGTCTTTCATCTCTGGTTATGCTTTACTTTTATGCTTGAGGACAAGCATGATTCTAAGTTTGAGGTAGTTCATAAGCCATGATTTGGTCTTATTTTGGGCTCATTTATGCATTCATTTCTCTACAAATCTAGGCTTATATAACTGATTTTCTCTTGATTTATGCTTAAATTCATGTTCTCGTATTCTAAACAAGATTTGGTACAGATTTAGCCATAAACTGCACATTCTGGTGCAAAGGATGCACATTCTGTGCAAAAGGAGTTCTAAGGTATGAATATGCTTTCATCCGTGTGCATTCCATCCATTTTGAAGGTCCAAAACACTTCACAATGTGTGAGACCATCCCTTTTGCAATAATGTAAACAAGATCAAGCCAACACATGGATGAGGGGACCATTTTACCAAATCTGGCAAACATACAAGGAAAGGGCAAAAGCTTTTGCCAAATTAGGAAATATCTGATAAAAGACTTACGTGTCCTTGCAACTGCCATATCTCTCCAACCATGATGAGGGCGGGGTCGCCATTTTACAGGAAGTTCGTTCAGGAGCTCCTCTACAACTTATGTGAGGACATGAATGCTGAATCTGCCATCAAAACCGTCTACTAACGAAAAATATCAATCTAGGTAACAATCACAGTGCAGTGACACACCTGCCCCTTACACGGTGCATATCTTCCATTTGACTGCATGGATAAATCTGTCCTTTTACCACAAGATATCTAGGCATTCCTCTTCAAGTCATATTCAAGAGTTACCGCATTGGAGGCCAAAAGGAGGATGTTTAAGGGCCAGCAATACGCACGAGTCCATCTATAGCTGTAAAGACAAAATAGTCCTTAAATCATGTTGTAGCTCAGTGTATACTACAAGGGCCGACTTGACATTGCACCAAAAACTTATCCTACACCTGATTGTGAGTTTCATTTGATCACAAGATGGATCAGAAGAGTTGAGCTGAAGGAAATCAAGAGGAAGCACAAGAACACTCTCGGAGGAGCAGAATCTGCATCATCTTGAAGCTTTCTGATTTATCTTGTTTTCATGACTTTGTTTACCGTATCTTTTGTAGTTTCTTTAGCTCATTCCTTAAAATGAGCTAATTCTCTGAACTCAGGGCTCAGTCGAGCCCTCCTGGGATGTAATCAACCGTTTTAATGCGATCTATGCTTGGATTACAGTTTCATTCATGTTTGTTTAGTGAATTCACATGGGAAATTTACTTGTGCACTAGTAGATTGATCTTATTTAGGCCTTGCACCTTATGAAACCAATATGAGATTCAGTGTATGGCACCCTAAACACACACATGACGAGCCCTTGGGATAGAGCACCCCTAGTTTGTATGCCACAATAGGGATAGACCAACAGAACTCTGGTTTGAGGGTTATAGCTCAAACCTATGCACCATTATGTGTAGGGTGAGGCTCATAAGGAAAAAACCCTGTACATATTTGGGTAAATCATCCTGTAACCCGATAAGGAGCAGATTTGGCATGTGTCCTATGGTGAAAACTACTGAAATCCAAGTGTAGTGACCATAATTCTGTTTGATGCATCAAGGATGGCAACATAATGCCTCCAACGGCAATTACATAATTTCCAACAAAGCATGTAGAGGTAAAAGGAACTCTATCAAAAATTGGACAGGTTTTAAGCACTCTCCACTTCCAATGAATTATCTTTGCATCCCTTTATACCATGGAAGGAAAAGAACACAACTATTTATTCCTCTAGTGATTATAATTCAACAAAAATTAGATGGATGGGGGGATAAATATCTAAGTCAAGGAGGTAGGCTAATTCACCTAAAATCTGTCCTTCAGAGTATCCCCATCCATCAATTATCCACTCTTCTTTCTCCAAAAACAACTATCCACAGAATTGAAAAGATATTCTCCAACTTCTTCTGGGACATGAAGAATGCTAGAAGAAACTGCATTGGAAAGCCTGGAAAACTATCTGCCTTCCACAACAAGAAGGTGGATTGGGCATTAGGAGGATCCAAGACGCACAATTGCGGGGATGAAAGTATGGTGGCGATTCCACAAACAAGAATCCCTCTGGTCTCATTTCATGCAAGCCAAATATTGTCAGGATTCCCCTCCAGCCATAGCCCCTGTTAAATCTCAACACTCTCATGGGTGGAAACAACTTGAAGAATGTCGTGACATTATGTAAAAACACAAAAGGTGGTTAATAGGTGATGGAAACATCAGTTTTTGGGCAGATAGGTGGGTTTCTGGGGATGCATTGTTAACCAAAATACCATTAACACTCCCTAATCTACACATAAGACATATACTCTATGACTCTCACTGGTATATTCCAAGCCTAGAAAATTTAGTCTTTGTGCAAATCATGTAAGAAATCCTACAAATCCAGCCAACAGCTGGTAAAGACACTCCATATTGGGAACCTAATTGCTTAGGAAATTTTACAAATCAGTTAGTATGGGATTTAATCAGGGAGAGAGGGAACTTTTCTGTCAATGCAACAACCATATGGAATTCCAAACTTCCTACTAAATTCAGTCTCTTATTGTGGAAAGTGCTACACGATATCCTGCCTGTAGATAACAATATAATAAAAAAAGGTGTGCATTTAATTTCAAAGTGTTCTTGCGGCAAATTACACCCACACACTGAATCAATGGATCATCTTTTATCGCAAAGTGAGGTTGCATTAGTGGTTTTGACGCATTTTGAACAAATTTATGAAGTGCAAATACCTGTTGTTTCCTTTTCACAGCAGATAGATGCGTGGATCAATCCTTCTAGTAGGAGTAAGAACCACGCATTTATCTACTTGGTTACATTTTCCATTGTATGTTGGTAGATTTGGAAGGCAAGGTGCTCACACAGGTTTGAAGAAACAGACTTCACAGGCCATGACATCCAACGAGCAGCCACATCTCTGATCTGGTAAGTTCTTACCTCAACTATTCATTTTCAATCTTCTAACCTTGCGGAAATTAGGTGTTTGCACAGAATGAATTGTATCTTTACCAGCTAAAAGTCCAAAGATCTCGCATCCTGTGAAGTGGCAACCTCCCAGTGCTGGATGGGTGCAAATCAACTGTCACGGTTTTTGGTTAAAGCAGCAAACACATATGGAGGAGCGGCAATCACACGAAGCTCTAATGACACATTTATTCACTCCACTACTCACACATCAACTGCCTCACCGATGGATGCAAAAATTAGTGCTCTAATACATGAAGTTTTACATAACATTGGCCAAAATAATAATGTGATTATTATAGAATCCTGTTCAACCTCTCTTTAGCTGGACTCTCTAAAATCTTGCACGGTCCATGCTGATATAAACAGCAGCTATAAACAACATGAACATGTTTACAACAAGCTCTTCAATGGAAAATCCATTTTTGTAAACCCACTGCCAACAAAGTTGCTCAAATTTTGGCAAAATGGAGTCTCACTGCATGGAATACACAATTTAGTTGCCTCACTACTCTCCCAACAGACACGCCAAATCAAATCCTCAAGGATGGCACTGGTCTCCCTCAACACATAAATTCCCATGATGTCTGGTCACCCACACAGGTCACCTAAACAGAAGTGGACAATCAGCAAGAAGACCAGGACATGCTTAATGCCATATCTGCACAGGCCTCCTTGTCTAATGGAAGAAGCGTCTCTGATACAAAATCGCAGGTACCATTTGAATTCATTTTTTTCGTTTCCTGCAGGTACATGGGCAACAATTCATCTTCAGCGCTCCCTTCAAAGAGCACATACAAACTTTAGTACTTCATGGATTTATTCATTTGCTCATGTAGTGCTCTATTATGTTTTTTATTTCTTTCATAAACGCTAGGATAGAGATGTATGATCATTACAGCTCATTAGTAGTTACATTTATCATCAACGCGTAACCTCGTACCGTTGGTTTTTTTAAAAAAAGTAATGAATGCTTCTCCGGTAAATATCCTAATCTCTACCATGTATTAGGGGATAAGCACATAACAATTGCGGCAAAAAAGAGTACTTGGCAGTACATGTACTTGGAATTTGGTATGGGCAGAACCATGCAATGAAACAGAAATTCTGGAATTCATTTAACTCTTACAGTTGCTAGAGAACGTAGCTCAACCAACGCAATCCAGTAATTTCTGGAAATGGCTTGGATCACAAATCAAACTTATGAGATTTTAATGCAACAGATGTGGGCCATGAATCTTGCAAAGTTAGTTTGGTACGGGCTGGTCCCTCTAAACATTTGTAGTTTCACTTGGAAGCTAATGCAAAATCGATTACGTACTAAAGATAACCTTGCTGTTCGTTGATGCAAATGCAGGATCTGGACTGCCTTCTATGCTTCTTAGCTCCTGAAATAGCATAACACTTATTTATACATTGTGGAGAGAAGTGACACCTATGACACTTGATTGAGATTTGGCTAAATGTCACAATCCCTCCAACTAAGCATTGATGCAAGGGAATTCCACTCTTTTTTTAAAATTAAACCCGTCTGTTGATTTTGGAGCGGGGTTACACATTGATAATTGAGATAGGCTGCTAATGAGCCCATAATGTTCATACTAAACATTAAACACGTTTTTAGTAAGGGAAAGAGGCCACGTAGACCTGAAAGCTATACAGACTAACAAATTCTATAACTACTAGAGCTGCCACATTTGCTGACTTTGGAATCTGGTTGTACTTGAAAATGTGGGATATCATGGCTATAACTTGAAATATACCTGCTTCTGCGCCATTCTTTTTTGATGTAGCAAAGATTGTTGTAGTTTATGTTTGCTGAGCCATGTTGCCTGATTCCATGCTGTTTGCTTTTATCCATTCTGCAGATCCTGCTGTACTAGTTTGTTTATGTGAATCGACAGATCTTATGTTGTGAATGCATGATCGTCGTGCATTGCCCCCCATCTTGCAAACTCCATTGCTGGTTTGTTTTCTTTTTTCCATCAAAGATTGGGACAAGATAATCCATGTTCTTGTAGTAATGTACCTATTTCCTTTACCTGCTCCCTTATGCTCCAGTAACACTTTTCCTTGTCGCATGGAAGCTTCAATTATTCCAGACATTTGGTTACTCGCCACCATGTGTTGAATGGCTTTTAACATGGAGTTTGCGCTTGCCATTAGGTGTGAGTAGCTTTCTTTTTTCCATGTTATTGCTGTGATCAAGGCTCCCTCGTGATCCCTGTAGATGCTACTCCCACCTGTAATGCCTGTGTTCATCTAGTAGATTGCACTGACGTTTACCTTTATTATGCCAAACTGAGGGGGATGCCAGTGCCTGTGTTGTGATACTAGCCTTTGTTCTGTGAGAAGGTTGATGTTCAGGCGCTCTAGAATGTTCACCTCCTCCATAGATCTTGGTTTTCTAAACCGTTTGGCTGCTGATAATTCCGATAGTTGTTCTCCTATCACCTTGATGATTTGAGCAGCAGTACGTTTTTTGTTTACATATCTGTGCAGGCATCTATGTTTCCATATCTCCCATATTATCAGGTTTGGTACTATTTTGAAGATGAATCTCATAGCTCTCCCACCCTGCCTTGAACTCCAGTGAAGAGGTCTCTGGTCTGGAGGTCTTCCACTTAACGGAATTTTCAGAATGAATTCATAGTGTTTTCATACCTCTTCAGTAAGCTCTCCTTCGTAAAATAGGTGTGTTGTAGTTTCTTCTGCAGGTATTATTCTGCAACATAAACATTTTGATAGTAGTGCAACACCTTTTTGCTTGATGTTTTCATCGACAGCCACGATATCATGTGTCACCCTCCATTTTAGGAAATTGATTTTCATTGGTAAGGCAGAATCCCAGCAGTTGCTGAAAGTAGTGGTTGGCTCTGCTTTGGACCTCAGAGCTTTCCATGCTGTTTTAACCGAAAAATTTCTTGTATAGCTAGGTTACCATATCACCTCATCTTCAATGGATATTTTGGTTTTCATGATTCTGTCCACTAGTCCAGGTTGGTTATCTAATATCCCTTGCAGAGATTCTCTATCCCATGAGTCTTCATTTTTAACTTGTGCAACTTGTAAATCTGTTTGGAGAACAGATACTCCAAGACCAAGTATGTTGCCTTCTTGCTACTTTTCCCACCAGAAGCTTATATCTCCTTTTCCTACATTCCATCTTGTATCATGTACCATGAAGCTTTGTATGGAAAGCAGTCTCTTCTTGGTATGTGAGTCTGGAGTTTTAGCTTCTGTTTGTGCAATTCCTTTGCATCTGCAGTACTTGGTTTGCATAAAACGTGCCCATAAAGATGATCCCTTCCTTATGTTCCACCAGAGCTTTGAGCTTAATGCGTTCACTTGATCCTTTAGGATTCTTATGCTTAACCCTCCTTCCTGCACCGGTAAGCATATATCTTTCCAGTTTTTCCAGTGCATCAACTATTTCCCTTCTCTTGATCCCCATAAAAAGTTGGCAAATAGGGCTTCTATTCATTTAAGCACTTATTTTGGTGGCTCCAGGGTCATCAGAAGGTAAAGTGGGATGTTGGACAGAACATGCCTCAACAGAATTAACATTCCTCCCTTGGAGAGGTATGCAGCTTTCCAGCCTTCCAGTTTGCCTCTGATTTTTTATATCAGCATATCAAATAAGCTTTTATGCTTTCTTCCCTTGTATAGTGGGCATCCGATGTAAGTTAGTGGGAATTCATCACTCCTTATTCCAATCTGATTCGTTATAGCTTGGATCTGTCCCGCTGTTGCTCTTTCTGAGATCAGAAACTCACTCTTTTGCAGGTTAGTTAACTGCCTAGAGCAATCAGGATAATCTTTAAGTGTGTTCATTATATGTGTTAATGCTTTTTTGGTTCCATTGCAGAATAATATTATGCCGTCAGCATATGTAAGGTGGGATATCGGTTGACATCCCACTTGAACTTTGAATGTTATTTTTGGTTTTCTTTCTAGCAGTATGATAAAAGATCAGCTGAGTACTTCTGCTGATATTATGAAGAGTGATGGGGACAAGGCTTCTCCTTGACGTAGACCCTTTGAAAATTTAAAGAAATCGTGTATTTGGCCATTAAGTGGGTCAGAAGATGCACATTGAGAAATGGATCTCCAAATCAGATCTATAAATGATTCAAAGAATCCAAACCTCCTCAGTACTCGTATGAGAAATTGCCAAGACACTTGGTCGAATGCCTTATCCATGTCCAATTCGATTGCTATATTATGACCCACTTGTTTATTATTGATGAAGTGCATCATTTCTTGTGCCATTAAGATGTCCGAGATTACTCTTCCCTTTACAAAGCCACTTTGCTATTGGGAGATTATGATTGGTAGAACACTTTTTAATCCGTTGGCTAAGATTTTAGATATTATCTTTCTCACAAAGTTACATAAGCTTATTGGCCTGAATTCTGAGCAGGATGTAGGAGAGTTCGATTTTGGGACAAGGCAGATTAGTGTGCTGCTAAAAGAAGCTGGAATTTCACCTCCTGCAAAGAAGTAGGTGACTACTGCTGATAAATTAGCCTGCAGAATCTCCCAGCATGCTTTAAAGAAGTGACCAGTGAACCCATCGGGTCCTAGTGCACTATCATTGTCCATAGAAAATACTATTTCCTTGATTTCTTCCATCTTAGGCCAGTCTGTTAGATTTTGATTCATATCATCTGTCACTAAGGGTGGAATGTTGGAAATCATTTCTGAGTTTTCGGTTATATAAGTAGTTGTAAGTTGATTTTGAAAGTGTGTGGTAAACATGTTAGGTAATTGCTGCTAAGTGACTGTGTTTCCCTCAGTGTCTTGAAGATATGAGGTGTATATTTTTTTCCTTTTGATTTGTAATGCCCTGTGAAAAAAAGTGGTGTTTTTATCACCTGCTTTTAACCACTTTATGCGGGATTTCTGTGTTCAGTAAGTTTCTTCATCCTCTAGGTTTGTTTTCATTTGGATATGGGCTTCCATTAAATTTAACCTGTCAACCTCTAGATTTGTTGCTTTTTTGTTCCAGTAGCAGAATCTTGTCTTCTGCCGTTTTGATGTTGCTGAAAATGTTTCCATACATTGTCTTATTCCAATTTCATAATATATTTCTGATTCTTTTAAGTTTGATGCATATTTGGATTGCTGAATTGGGTGAATCCACAAGTTCTTGCCAAGATGTCTTGACTGTTGGAAGGAAATCTGAGTGTTTAATCCAGAAATTTTGAAAAATGAATCGGGTTGGTATCTTTTGTGGAGGATCCGTTAGTCTTACTAAAAGTGGGGTATGGTCTTACTAAAAGAGAATTCTACTCTTATTAATACTAGATGGGCAGAAAAGAAATGGAATGCATTATGACTGATTACCTTGTGAAAAATTCGGAAATGGTACAACGATCATGTCTTTTTTTTGTAGGCAATTAATTTGTAATAAGCGGAAATAAAAGAACACGAGGATTTACGTGGTTCGGCAATAGCCTACTCCACGGAAAGAATTCTTGATTCTCCTGTCTGTTTTTTTCTTCTTTTTTCACTTATGTTATAATAGTTTTCTACATATCTACATCTGCTATATATATACATCTGCCTATGCTTTGAGATGGATTATTTCAAAGCACGCATGAGATTTGATGAGATTTGTAGGCTGTCCCTTTTGACTTCCTCAACATGTCATAGCACGCATGAGATTTTGATGATATTTGTAGGCTGCCTTTTTTACTTCCTCAACATCACGCATGAGATTTGTCTTTGACTTCCTCAACACTCCTCCTCAAGTTAGACGTGGGGTGACCAATGCCTAACTTGCACAGTACATCATGGAATGCTTGACTGGTGACGGCCTTGGTCAATATGTCTGCAAGTTGATCTTCAGATTTCACAAATGGTAGAGAAATGA
>JAOYMZ010000451.1:0-10128 GCA_025802335.1 Pinguicula primuliflora | reverse complement strand
TTCCTCCCCTCCACCCCCGTAAGCTATATTTATAGGCAAGGATTCCCATCACTCACCCGTCTCCTCTTCGGGGTCATCGCAGATTTGTGCTTATCCCCTCTCCTCAATGGTTCAAACGATATACAAGATCTCCCAAAAATCCGGCTTCCTCCTCTGTGATTTGTTCGTCGCGCTGGAGACTCATCACTTAGCTGAACAAATCTCTCCAGATTTGTTTTACTCCAGGATAAGCTTTTGTTGGCTCTCAACTAACCGGCCCACGGAAAAATCATTCCACAATGGGCTCAGGCCCAAAGAAATTAGAAATCACATAATTTATCTTAATATGATTTAATTGGAATACCTTGTCATACAAGATTAAATAATACACGATAACCCCTAACTTATGATATAATTACGAGAATTAAATTATAAAAATCAGTACCGTTACAGTGTATCTCTGCAACCACTTCGAGGGCGGACCTTTTATTTCACCTAGATGTATCCCTAAGGGTTCTCTACAATAGCTCTTCACATGTTACATAAATAAGAGGCGATGGACATACACTTTTTGAGAGTTTTACAAAACTAGGACGCTTGAAAGTACAAAGACAGTCCAATCCCTTGGTTCATGCATATCTCATTAAAGGCAGCAAGGGTGGTCTCGACATTGCATAGGTAACTTGACCTATAAGTGTTTTACGACATTGGATCATCAAACAACACATAAGAAGCAGCGGGAGAGGTGATCAAGGCAACAGCTCTGTTCGGTGCTCCAGCGGCGGAATTCCATTCTTGCAGATTTCAAAGGATACCATGGGCTGCTATTTTTCATCATTCTGGTTTGTATTAGCTCATGCTATAAGCATGATCTAAGTTTATTAGATTCATGGCTCGGTTTAATCGAAGCTACATGTTTTAATTCAGATACGTATGCCATAAGGTCATCGTTACATTCCATTATGATGTGTGTGCTTAGTTTACTCTCATTTATAGCATTCTGATAAAATGTTATGAATTATCTGCATGGTTTATGCATGATGGGGAATCCCTTGTGTGGATAGGACACCGAGTACACACACACTTTTGCACTTGGGGGAGGACCCCTAGCTTTAGGTGTCATATATAACAAATCTTTCATACTGTGATCTTTTCTTCCCTTTCATGCTTGAGGTGAGGCTTGGCGGAAAAATTCCTGACATGATAGGCAGACTAGTTAGTAAACCTCGGAAGGGGCCTAGATATACATGAGTTTGGTGGTCTAGAAGATGAAAAATGCATGATAGATGAGGCATAAGTTAGAGTTAAAGCATGATAGTTAGGCGATATACCTAAATCTTGAATCATCTCGTCAAATTGTTATTTTCTCCATTTTATGTTGTGAATTTGGATTAGATGCCTCACAATAAGTGATCCACATTCCCTTAGCTTTTGAATGAAGCTGGTTTTATTCAATTCTGTTTGGTGGTTTAGGAAATACGACCAATGGATTGCTCGGTTACCTTGAACACTTTGTTCACTTAAAGCATGACTTTGCTCTCTGTGGTGACCTTTTCTCACAAGTATTGTGCTATAATTTGATCGTGTATACTTTGCACGCATCATGTTTTGGCGCCGTTATAGGGCAGCAATTGCCCCTACATGCTCATAGTTTGCAAGTTTATTGATAAATTTTTTTGTTTTTGTTTGTTTTTCATTCGTCTAACTCACTGTTTCTTTTGTTTCAGGTAGTTAATGATACCAGCATCCGATAATTGTCATAATTCTCTTGAACAAAGGTTGAATATGGAGTTGAGAGCTGCAAGAAGAGCTCAAAGAGTTGATTCTTCTGCAAGAGAAGTTTTGGAAGAGGAACGTGTTGGTGTTTGTTTTGAATCCGAGGAAGAAGAGATTGATTCTGAATCTATGGAGGACCAGGACTTGATCCCTCATGATGATGACAGATCCATTGCATCTTTTGTTATACCAAAGGCTGCAACAGTGGCTCCTACCATCAGGAGACCCCCTATTACTGCCCAAACTCTGAGCTGAAGCCTCCTACCATTCGTCTGCTATAATCACTCCGTAATTTTGGCTTTGCCCATCTTCCCTCGAGAATGCTTCAACTGTTCCCACCAGGCAGAGGCTCGGCCTTTCAATTTTATAGCAACCAATTTGACCCTAAGGTCGTCGGGAACTTCTCTCTAATCGAAGATACAATCCACTTCGTTAACCAAATCAATAAATTCATCAGCCTCCAGCGTGCCAGAAAATTCGGGTAACTCGACCTTGAATCCCAGATCTCAACGATCTCGGCCGACGTGCCCCTGGTACGGTACGACATTATGAAATGGGTTGTCAAACACGGACGAATCACGATCAGAAAATTCACGATCTTCACGAATGGAATTCTCTTGCACGGTAAGGCGTTGGGTGAGATCCGCAACCTGTCTCTACAAATCCTCAATCGTCACTTCATGAACGGGGCGATCATGACGTGGGCCCTGTCGATCTGCGCACGTCCGCAACCATGGCCACGGCCGCGTCCCGTCCCTGAAAGTCCTGCCTCGGTGCGGCGGCGTTGTTGGCTATTCCTCCACAACTTTCCGATCTGGCGGCAGGGCTAGCGGTGGCGGAAGGACTCTAGCGGCAGAAGGACTCTGCTCTGATACCAACTGAAGCTGAAACTAGATAACGATTATCCCGTTGACGCGAAGAACAATCGATTTGCACGAAGAACACGCAGACAAGATTTCTCCCAAAGAGGATCCCGAGCGGAACTCTCGGTTTCCGATTTATTCAATAGAAGTTTTTTCACAATCAAAAGCTGACCCTAGAAAGGCACACAAGCCAGGCTTATATAGCCTCTTAAACTGTGACCTAATATAACTGCAAAAGTACGTAAAAACCCCTAATTATTCAACTATAAATCGAAATAAAGCAAGACAAGTCCGAAAATTAAATCCGAAAATTAAAGAAGCTCGTGCGCCTTGATTACGGCGGATCGTCCGTCGATGCTCCTGCATCAGCTTTCCTTCGAACCTTCGTAGAAATTTAGTTGGGCCGGGGCGAAAATAAATTTTTTTGAGTGGACTCAAAATCTGCGTCGGTGGATAACTCGGTCTAGCCGATATAAGCTCTGCCATTGCTAGGGCATATTCTTCTGTCTATTATTGGTTGCGACAGGGTTCGGTGAGACTAACAACGGTATGGTGCATATGCGGCATATGGCTTATTTAACCATGCTGTTTTGGTCTCATCGGACCCTTATTGCAAATGTAAATTAAATTTGAGAATCGGCTGGGCGGTTTTTTCGGGATGCTCATTTGTGTTTTGTTTTTGTAAAAATGGTAATAAATGTATTTTTATTAAATCTATTATTAATTATATAAATTATTATTAAGTTTAATAATAAGTTTTTAAAAAATACATATATTACAGTTTTTACAAAAAATATAAAATAAAATATATTTTTTAAAAACTTATTAATAATTATATAAATTAGTCAATGGTTGGCTTAAAAGTGACAATTGTGCTTTTAGGCAAGTTCGTAGGATATATGCAATTATACTCTCATCGCACAATCGGATGTGGAGATTGTTTTTGTGGAGATCTCGTCAAAAAGAAAAAATAATAATAATAAAATAATAAAAGTAGAAAAAGTATAACTGAAATATTTATTTATTCCAATCATGCATTACGTATATACTGAAATAAATGAACGTCTACGTAAATAACGATCAAATTAAATAACTAAATACTTATCAGTCTAGAGATCAATAAGTAAATAGCAATTCTATATAGTTTTATGTATCTTTAATCGTAATATGGCGTCTCCAACTCGTCCTATTAGAAGTCATGTCTTCGAAGATGTTTAATCTTACTAAATTAAACAAATCAGCTCATCCCATGTCCACTTAGGTCTCCTCCGCCCTCGTCGCCCTTCGACTTGTAATCCTTCGACTCTCCTGACGGGATCGTCCAAATTTCTTCTGTGTACATGTCCAAATCATCGCAACCTTCCTTCTCTCAGTTTGGCACTTATAGATGCGACACTTAGTGTATCTCTAAATACTACATTTGGAATTTTTTCTAATCTCATGCGACCACACATCCACCTTAGCACCCACATCCTTGCCACTTCCAATTTCCGCACATGTGAAAAACTCATAGCCCAACACTCTGACCCATAGAGTATCGCCTCAGCGACATAAGCCTGTCACATATAACTTGCCAAGTGTGGCTTGCCTCCCTACCGTGGTTTGCAGGCTATTGCGGTAGGGCATTGGGTTTACCTAACTCGGTAGGGTTCCCTACGTTATCAAAAAAATTATATAAATTAATATAAATATTCATACACAACTAGTGCTGACTACAGCTACACGCCTACAATATTTATAGAGGATGGCTCCTTTATACTATGGATGTGAAGCCAGTGTGGGACAAAAGTCACAATTTGTCCGACACGGGTTTTGGACACTTATTTCTTGGAGCCATCCTCTATACAATGCACATCCCCTTTGGCAGCCAGAAGAGCAGCTGAATGCTGCATACTGCGGTACTCTCTTCTGCAATAGGGTCATGCTCTTTTTGGTTGGGCCAAGTAGGCCTGTCCGAAATTGATCGACGGTACCGGTATGATCAATCAAATCCAAGCTAGTCTATGTGTTCATACTAACGAATGGTCGTAACATAGGTTTTCACCACCCATCGGCACAAAAGACTCTCATAGTAGATCATCCATATTAGGCCTCAACATCTCATTCACAATAAAATCAAACACAATCATACGAATTGGAACAAAACTAGAACATTAATATATAAAATAGGTCATAAATCGTCTACATAGTGGGGCTCAACTGAGCCCCAAGCTTACAAGATTAGCCCATGCTTAAGGCATGAGCTTGAGAACAAGCAAATAAAGCACAAGATAAAGCCATAAATCGAATGAAATTGACAAAATCCAAGCTTATCCCTTGTACGGAATCAAGCCTTCTTCCTCTCCCCTTTGTGCTCTTCAATACCCGAAGCTATTTCTCCTTCTTTTGTGGCCTTTTGCTCCTCTCTTTGGTAAAACCAGAATGTGCCCTTCTTGGATAGAGAAGAGACGACAGGTTCTGTTCTTGCCTAATTCCCCATATGTAGGTGGGGATATATCCCCTTTTTGACCGATTGTATGTCTCTCTCTTCAACAATTGGATGGAGGGAATTGGTGGGTGAGATATTTTGGGGAGATGTGCCAAAACCAATTCAAATCTTCAAGTCTTCCCTCCTCATTTTGTATTTCATCCGTATGTGTATGTCTTGGACTAAGAAGTCTTTTGGCCCCTTTTGTTGACCAATCTTCAAGTGTTGGCAATGTATGCAGAAATCTTTAGCCACCATTCTTGACCAATTCAACTCTTCTCTCCTTTTGTCATTGGGCTTGATAATTGAAGGAGCTGTGGTCTCTTCTTAGCCACATGATCAACTTGTATGCATAACATCACACGAGAAATGCATTCTTCCTTGCAATATCCATCTTCACTTGTATAAAATGTAACTTCAAATGTGTAGCTTAAGTGAAGGAATGTCCAAATATAGCAAATGATCTTCACATGTCCATATAATGTTGGAATGTGTATAAACTGAGTATAAAATTTGCAAAATACGAACAAGTGCCTCTTTTTCCCAAGTTAGCTCAAATAATCAATATTTAGGGCATAATTCAAGTGTTAAGGGTATGGAATGATATGAAATGATATATGAAATAAGCTCCAAATAGAGTCTCATCAGACGACGGTGAAGATTTTAGGATTCAATTCACGAACGACTAGGGAGACCATATCAATGGTGCCAAGCCGGACCAGAAGCTGATGCAGCTCGAAAATGGAGTTGACCACCACAGTTTCGCTTTCTCTTATGTCCAACATGGAAGCATCGAGATCGGCCAACAAATTTGTCATAAAGGTCTTGTACTCGAACTCCACCTTGATTGTGTCAGCAAATTGAAACGGTGAAGATTTTGGGATTTTTTGTTACAATTTTTTGATTTTTTTAAAAAAAACCGACCCGGGTCTGGTTGGGTTTGGGCCGCGATTTCGTAGTCCACCGGACCGCGAAAGCACGGGCCACGCAGTCCAAAACCGCACCGGACCGTGCAACCCAGTTTTGACCGAACGTGGTTGGGTCCGGTCCGGTCCAAATCAAAGCTTCAGCTTCCCTGGTGACTTGTTTATGGACAGAAGAAGGGCGGAACTAGCCCAAAATTTGATTTCGGGCTAAATGCCAAAAAATTTTGGGTTCAATTTTTTCTTCGATAACAAATATTTTAATAATAAATCAAACAGAAACAAATTAATATAATATCAATATCAACAAGGAAAAAAGAACAAGTCATTGTATGAGATATCAACAACCTGTTCATATGAAAACATAGCTTCGATATTCTCCTCCAAGTGTGAGAGTCTTGGGACTTTGTTGTTACTGAATCTGAAAGCTATGTTTTCATGTGAACGTGTTACCGATATCTCATACATTGCTTGCTCTTATCTAACTTACACATCAAATGACTTTCAACACGATAAAATATCCGAAAAAGGAATAGGTCTCCTTACATTTATAAATGACTTTCAACACAATGAAATATCCCCATCAGCATAATATTTTGCTTCTATATCATGAATCTTGTATCCTAATGTTCTAGTGTATAAGGTAAATGTAGCCCCGTTACTCTTCCTAACATGCAGGTAGACATCTTCTGCTCCATAAACCTGTTTTAGAAACATACATTATAAAACAGTAAGCAGTGTGCAAAACAGTAAATAACCTACATGTTTGCAAATGGGGATGAGGAGAGGATGCAACGAAAAGAAGCGTTCCGTCAGGCAAGGATTGAAGCAAAAAGGGCAGTGACAGAAGCTAAAAGTAAGGCCTATGAGGATATGTATATGAGATTGGATACTAAGGAGGGGGCACAAGACATATACAATCTTGCAAAAACACGAGCTTGGAAGAGTAAAGATATTGATGTTGTTAAATTTATCAAGAATGGGGAAGAAAAAAACTTTCTCGGAGGAAGATATAAGAGAGAGGTGGAAACAATACTTTAGTAGATCGCTTAACGAGCCCCGTGAATATAGTAGCTGTGTAGGGGATGAGGAGGTGCACCAACCCATAAATTAGTGTGTCGTTAGAAAAATATCGACGGAGGAGGTGAAGGGAGCCATTAGTAAGATGAGAGGTGCGAAAGCAGTAGGGACAGACAACATATTGATTGAAGTGTGGAAGTGTTTAGGAGACATCAGAGTTAAGTGGCTAACGACCCTTTTTAATATTATCCTGACGACAGGAAATATGCCAGAGGAGTGGCGGAGTAGCATTGTAGTTCCACTCTATACGAACAAAGTGGATGTGCAATAATGTGGCAATTATCGGGGTATTAAACTCATAAGTCACACTATAAAATTGTGGGAGAGAGTTATTGAAGTTAGACTACGGGGAGAAGTGCAAGTGAAGAAGAACCAATTTGGTTTTATGTCAGGGAGGTCGACGATAGAAACAATCCATCTCCTCAGACGACTAATAGAGAAATATCGGGCACGTAATCGGAATCTCCATATAGTCTTTATAGATCTTGAAATTGCATATGACACTATACCACGAGAGGTTATTTGGGAATGCTTAGAAATAAAGAAGGTCTCATGGATGTATGCGAGGACTATACAAGATTTGTATGAGGGTGCGAAGAATAGTGTGCGGACCCCAATGGGTGAAACAAAGTATTTTTCAGTAGATATAGGATTGCATCAAGGGTCAGCACTGAGCCCATTTCTTTTTACGATAATTATAGATGTACTCTTTCAGAATCTACAGGAAGAAGTACCATGGTGTATGTTGTTTGCGGAAGATATAGTCTTAGTGGCCGAGACGAAAGAGGAGGTCAATGCTAAGTTGAAGCATTGAAGAAAGACATTAGAGGCTAACGATCTATGATTGAGTCGCTCGAAAACGGAGTATATGGCATGTAATTTTTCTAATGAAATAGAGGAAAGTATAATGGAAGTTGTGATTGCGGACCAAACCCTTCAACAGAAAAATAATTTCAAATATCTAGGATCTATGATACAAAAGGACGGATGTGTGGAAGGTGACGTTCTCCATCGCCTCAAGGTCGGATGGATGAAATGGCAGTCAGCTAATGGAGTGTTATGCGATAAAAAAAGTCCCACTCAAGTTAAAGAGAAAATTTTATAGAACGGTTATAAGACCGGCGATGCTCTACGGGTCAGAGTATTGGGCTATGAGTCTTTCACATGCGCGAAAATTTGAGGTGACAGAGATGCGGATGTTGAGGTGGATGTATGGTCGCACGAGATTAGATAAGATTCTAAATGAGGTCTTTAGAGATACACTAGGTGTCGCCTCTATAAATGACAAACTGAGGGAGGGAAGGTTACGATGGTTTGGACATGTACGTAGAAGGAGTTTGGACGAGTCAGTCAGAAGAGTCGAAGGATTACAAGTTGAAGGGCGACGAGGGCGGGGGAGACCTAAGAGGACATGAGATGAGCAGATTCAGTTAGATTTAGTAGGATTAAACCTCTCCGAGGCCATGACCTCTGATAAGACGAGTTGGAGACGTCATATTACAGTTAAACATACATTAGATTATATATAGTACTTATTTGCTTATTGATCTCTAGGCTGATAGTTATTTAGTTTGATCGTTATTTGCGTCGGCATTCATTTACTTCGGTGTGTACGTAGTGCATTGTTGAGTTAAGTAGGTATTTCATTTATACTTGTTTATTCTTTTTATTATTTTATTATTTGTATTATTATTTATTATTATTATTTATTTTTATTTTATTTTATTTTTTTCGAGTTGGGGGTCTCTACAGAAACAATCTTCTCATTCTGTTGTGGGGTGGGGTATGATTGCGTACATCCTACCCTCCCCAGACCTTGCCTAAGGACGGAATTTACTGGATATATTTGGTTTGGTTTGGTTTGGCCTAACCCATTTTATAAACAGGCTAGCCTGACCCGACCCTCATTTATAAAACAAGTTGGCTGAGTTTCAAAATGGAGCCCGCCAACTAAAGTTGGTAAAGGAGTAGGGCGGTCTGCAATGGAATAGTTTAAGATATTGAATTTTATCATAAATATCTTACCTGCAATTGAGCTTGTTAGGCCCCATGACTTAAACACCATGGGACAACCTTATTTTTTTAGCATAAATATTTTACCTACCATTTGCAACCGACGAGTGTGATAAATTGAAGGTTTCACCCATATGATACACACATCATCTCCTCACATCCTCATACACTGCGACACAGGGTGTACACTCGCCGGAAAGGGAAATGCACGGAGATGGCCGGTGGATTCAGGCCAGCAACTGACGGGAGGGAACGACAGTGATGTAGGTGGATTCGATTTACGCATTTGGGTAGTTAGATTTGGGGTCTGGGTTTGAACTGTTGGTTTAATTCATGTTGAAATCTTGTTGGGTTTCGTGTTGCGTGTCTGTAACTGATTTTTTTGCTTGAGCTTGTGATAGATGAATTGTGATGTGGGTGGCTGGGACTGAGAGAGTCCGGCCACCGTGATCTGTCCCGAGGGACAGAGGGGGTTGGGTCCTTGGTTCTGGCGACGGCCGCCTAGTGCTGTGTGCACGGAGAGGTGGTCGGGTCGAGCAGAGCAGGGGACGGGGAGCAGGTACTGTGTGTGCAGGACTGCTCTAACGAGGAGACGGAGATGGCTATATGGACTGTGTGTCCGGCCGATGACCCGCGGTGGTGGTGGTCGTGGAGTGGACGTCGCCTGAGATGGCGACGGGGAGAGGCGAGCTTCTGGCTGAGGTGCCGTGGGCAAAACCTTTCCTGTGGCGGCTGTGTGCTGTCGGAAAATTGACTCCGGACATGGGGCGGTCTTCCGTCGTGGCCGCGCGCTTCTGGGCTGAGGTGCCGTTTAGTTGTCGCGGGGCGCGGACGCGGGATTATGTGTTGGGCTGATGAGCCATGAGTAATTTTATGTTATTTGTTGCATTTGTGTGATCGGAGGTCTTCGTCTACGGAGACATTGTCGCCGGAGATGAAAGCGTTACCGACGGATCCGAAATGGGATCGGGCGAGTGACGTGGGCCGAGAATTTCATTCGGTTGGGCCTAATTGATTTGGGCATATG
>JAOYMZ010000450.1:0-10129 GCA_025802335.1 Pinguicula primuliflora | reverse complement strand
CTCACGGGCCAAAGCAGTAAAATACCTCGGGCTCACAGGCTAAACTCAAGCTCACAGGCCCACCTTAAGAGTGCAGAAAGAGGTAAAAGTAGACTTACACGGGGCTGTGTGTATAAGCTCCAGTCCATAATTATATTTTTATGTAGAGTCTGTTTTCTGGAGGTGTTTTTATTTATTTTCGTCTCTGTTTTTCAGAATCCAACAGTTCTAAACAGACAGTATATAGTCAAATAGTAGAGAGCTCCAAATTTTCCAAACAGTATCAGATCAGAGTAAGTCAAGCAGTTTTTGAATTTCAACACGCAGCGGAATAATTTTGTAACTAAACCTTTGAAAATCGTTCAAAATTCACAGTTTCTAAGATCTTTCAGTAAAATGCAGCAGTTTTGAAAACAAGATAGTTTTCAAAAACCTTGAGCAAGTAACAGCAGATTTTTCAGTGACAAGTAATTTGGCTAACTTTGCATGCAGCTCAAATTTCAGCAGTGTGTAACAAGAAAAAGTTCAGTATCTCAAGACTAGTGTGGTAACAGATCTAGTAATATTGCATGTGAACAACAGATCCAGAGAGATATAATGCATGCAAGCCTAAATAGCCAACAAGTTCGCTGTAAATCGAGTATTGACCTCAGCAGTATTCACAAACTGTAGATGTATCACAGAATAACTGACAGATATACAATTAATTCAGAGAAACACTGAATTTTCAGAATATCATGAAATTCGACCAATTAAAATCAAAATCAACCGGTTAATCACTTAGATCTGTGCAATTAACACACATGCAGAACCAAAACTCGGCAGATTTGAGCGGTTTGAGCAAAACCAGGCTCCGATACCACATGTAAGTACTAGGATCTTGTTCAAACCCTACAGAGACACAAGAACTAAGTCAGTTCTAGCCAGTAACACTATGAAAACGAAAGATAAACTTTCGAAATCAAAAAACTATAAACACAAAAACTCCTGTTTTTGTGAGATATCTGTAGATCCGTCGCAGAAATGTAATGTAGGACACAAGAACAGTCCAAATAGGTGGCCGTCAATTTTGGCTCGAAAGACCACAGCAGCACCAAGACCTCAACCAATCGGTTCAATAGAGAGGCAATGTAGTGAGGAGCATAGATCCGATGAGAAAGACGGATAAAGATCCGTAAAGGAGAGCAAAAGCTTCGATCAAAGATCGGGTAAGTAGGGTTTTCAAAGAGTCGGCCAAGAGAGAGAGAGAGAGAGTTACAGAGTGTAAAGTGAGAGTGAAGTGAGTGAAAAACGTTAAGTATCATATATATACGATGTCCAGAAGGTTCGGAAGGTAACGAAGTAAACAGGCCAAGTGATACAAACGGGATGGAAGAAATAAAGAATATATAATGAACGTATACATTGGCCTGGTGTTGTAACCTCTGTTCGAGAAGTAGGTCGCCTAGGCTGCTTAAGCACCGTCTAAGCGTTAATATGTTGCCCTTCGCCTTGCCCGAATTACCGCTTAAGCCGCTTAAAAGCCCGCTTAGGCGGACGAATATGCTGCTTAGGTGCTGAATGGGCCACGGCCGCCCAAGGTCTGCCTAGCGCTTTTTCGGACACTGGTTGTAATGTGCCGAAAATAGGTAAGGGGAATATTGGAGAGTGGGCCAGTAGATAGGATTAGATAGTAAAAAGAGATTAGGGTCAATGTGGACCAAAAACAGGTCCAAAGGAGGAGTTCGGCCTAGAACCAAAGAATCCAATCTAATAACCGAAAAAACCGAGGCTTGGTGGCCAACTGAGATGTAATTCGAGCGTATGAATTTCAACCTCCAAGTTATGCTTAGTGTTACCCGGTTGACAATCCAAATGAGTCATCATGAACCCGAAGGTTGAGACTCATATAATTCTTATATCATCCGAAAATTAATCGAGTTCCGAACGTGCACGGGTAAAATAAACATAAAACATGACAAATTAGATATGCAATTTGGTTATGTGGCTAAAAGTCCTTACAGAATATAAGTGGAGTCTCATTGAATGAATTTATTCTCCTCTGGAAAAATCATATGTGAATTAAGTAAGACATGATTTTGCTGTCATCCATTTTCATTCTTCTCAGGGATGGAAACATATCGGTTTCTTTTATCCAAAAGTACCTCAAGAAGAAGCTAGACCTTACTAGTGAAGAAGACATAGCTTCATTCCTGTAGTAAAGCGAACTCTACTTACGCCTAAATCTATACAAAAGATGCACTTTGTAGCAGACTGATACTTATATTATATGTTGCTGATTTATATCTGCAGCTTACTTTAAAATGCATGGGACAAACAATCATCCCAACATTAACGCTCAACAATCTGGTGGATCTTTGGCTTCAAGCAACGAGCACTGAGTTGATAGCAGCCACAATCGGTCAATCCGAAAAACACTTTGTCATGGTGGTGAGCTATGCACGCAGACCTCCCAGTTCTTCAAAGATTGAGCAGTAATAATCTTACCAGTATGATAACATAACATTTAGTTTATATTGAAGAAAATAAAGAATACGAATTTATGTGGTTCGGCAATTGCCTACATCCACGGGAGAGCCTCTTCTTCCTTTATTTTCACACTCTTCAATTTACAGAGCATATCTCTTTATATAGGGGTTTACAAGGATTTGAATGTATGCAGCTCCCGAGATTATGGGAAATCTAATCTCGGGAGATAATGGGGGAAGATTTGATCTAATCTTCCCCTAATAACTTCTAACTAACACTCCCCCTCAAGTTGAGCATTGGGATGTCCAATACCCAACTTGCTAATAACGTCATGAAAGGCTCGTCCTGTAACTGCCTTGGTGAGGATGTCAACAAGTTGATCTTCAGACCTCACAAACGGGAGATAAAAAAATACCAACTTCCAACTTCTCTTTTTTGAAGTGTCGATCCACCTCTACATGTTTCGTTCTATCATGTTGCATCGAATTCTCTATAATGTGTGCCGCGGCTCTGTTATCACACCTCAACGGGCAAGGTTGGTCGGGTGGGAACCCAAGATCACTCATCAATATCTGTAGCCAAAGGATCTCAGTCACACCTCTAGCAATTCCCCTAAACTCTGCCTCTGCACTAGATAGGGCTACCACCTTCTACTTCTAGCTCCTCCAAGTCACAAGATTACCTCGTACAAACGTAAAGTATCCTGCCGTGGATTTGCAATCTACTGGATTACCAGCCCAATCTGCATCTGTATAGGCCTCTAGTTTCAAATGTTCATTGTTGCGGAAGAGTACTCCAGTATCAGGGGTACCCTTAAGATATCTCACAATCCTCAGCGCAGCATCCATGTGATTCTTCTATGGCGCATGCATAAACTGACTCACCACACTCACAACATAGGCAATGTGTGATCTTGTATGAGACAAATAGATCAACTTCCCCACAAGGTGCTGATATCTCTCTCTATCTGTGCTCTCCTCACCCTCCACAATGCGAAGACCATGATCTGAAGCCATAGGGGTGTCAGCCGGCTTACAATCTAGAAGTTCAGTCTCAGCCAATAAAGTCTAGAATATATTTCCTCTGGGAGATATGTATTCCAACTTTAGATCTCATCACTTCAATATCGAGAAAATACTTCAAGTGCTCCAAATCTTGCATCTCAAATTCACTGAACAAATTCGTCTTCAGCTCCTTCATTTCAATCTCATCATCTCTAGTGATTACCATATCGTCAACATATATAATCAGACAGGTAATCTTCCCACTCCTCTTCTTCATGAACAAGGTGTGATCTGAGTTGCTCTGTACGTAATTATATCTCCTCATTGCGAGAGTAAACTGTCCACACCAAGCTCTGGGAGACTGCTTCAATCCATATAACGCCTTCTTTAACCTACACACCTCATTTGCACGGAAGGTGTGAGAAAAACCTTGTGGACCCTCCATATAAACCTCATCTGCTAGATCCTCATGTAGAAAAGCATTCTTCACATCGAACTGAAATAAGGGCCAACCTCTGTTCGCTGCAATGGAGAATAATACACATATAGTGTCAATTTTAGCAACTGGGGAAAAGGTCTCACAGTAATCCACTCTATAGGTCTGAGTGTAGTCCTTGGTCACCAGTCTCGCCTTATACCGCTCTATCATATCATCAGCCTTCCTTTTGATCGTATAGACCCACTTGCTTCCAACGGTCCGCTTCCCCGAGGTCAGCAAACACATCTCCCATATATGATTCTGTTTCAAAGCTCTCATCTCATCTTCCATAGCTTGTCGCCATTCAGGAATCACCCAAGCCTCTTTTACATTCTTCAAAACTTCTTCTCGATACACAGCCATCGTAAAAGCTTTTGCCCCTTCGGACTCTCTCCCCCTGAATAAGTTTGCCATAGGGTACCTCTTCTCTCCCGAAATATGATCCGGATAAAAGCGTCGAGCTGGAACCCATCGAGTACTCCTGGCAGGTTGGACACGGGTAGGAGGCATGGAAGGAGTCTCCAAAGAAGTACCAGTACCCTGCATCACATCATCAAAAGAAGTAGTACCCTGCAGCACATCATCAAAAGAAGTAGTACCCTGCATAACATCATCAGGAGAAATACCAGTACCCTGCATGTCATCATCAAGAGAAATAGGTACAGATATGTCAGTTGGACTTACTTCGATATCCGGCGAAGGGAGATCAATTGGGCAGGACGTGAGCTGAGGGCTCGAAGAAGAAGAAGGTCCAACTACAGGTGTAGTAGCAATCCATTCTAGTACATCACTCTGTCTCTCCGCCTGACAACTAGAAGTGATAGTATAATAAAACTCAGACTCAACGAAGTCACAATGTAACGTAGTAAACACTTGTTTCGACACTGGGTTAAAATACCGATATCCCTTCTGGTTGACCACGTAACCCACAAAAATGCACTTTAAAGCACAAGCATCTAACTTAATCCGATGAACCTTCGGAATATGCACAAACACTGTACACCCAAATACCCGAGGAAACAGAGTGAGATATGACGTCACAGAATAGTACGTCGCTTAAGCATGGATATGTGTTCGAAGATCAAGAGTTTTCATGGGCAAGCGATTGACCAAATATGTAGCAGTGGCCACGGCCTCAGGCTAGAATACTGAGGAACCCCTGAGTCCAACATGATAGACCTAGTTATCTCCAATCAAATCCGATTCTTACGCTCTACCACTCCATTTTTTTCAAGAGTGTAAGGACACGTAGTCTGATAAACAATCCCCTTTTCAGAGAAGAATTGGGACATAGACTGGTTTACGAATTCCCTGCCATTATCAGTCTGAAAGATTTTCACAGAGGCATCAAACTGAGTGGAAAGCAGACGATGAAACTGAAGAAACTTTCCAAAAACATCAGACTTCTGTTTAAGAAAATAAATCCAGCACATATGAGTGCAATCATCCACGAATAAAAGAAAATACCGGAGTCCCCCACCTCCAACAACAACAGCAGGTCCCCATATATCAGAGTGAATCAGTTCGAAAGGTCTATCAGAGCGAGACACACTAGGAGGGAATGACGACTTATGTATCTTAGCTCGAGCACACGAATCACAACGAATAGAAAAACAAGACAACTTAGAAAATAATTTCTCCAGGTACCCATCAGATGGATGACCTAATCTACGATGCCACAACCACCCCTTACTGTCTTGAATAGTCAGAGTACATCCTAAAGAAATGACTTCGTCGACGTAGTACAGCCCAGCTCTCTCAGTGCCACGCCCAATGATCTCCTTCGTCCGAATATCCTGCAAAACACAGAAACCCGGATAAATCACCACAGTGCAATTCAATTCTCTCGTAACATGTGAGATGGATAATAATTTATGCGATAGAGATGACACAAGAAGACAATTGGATAATTTCATAGAGGGAGTAATTTCAATTTTTCCAGCTCCTGTGACTGGTAACATTTCCCTATTCGCTGTCTGGATAATTTTCTTCCGGGGAACTTAATCACTAATTATATCCGAAAAATCATAAGTTACGGTGTCAGTGACACCACAATCAAAAATTCACTTATTATCTCGAGATGAATGAGAATTAATTAATGCATACAAAATATTATCACCAAAATTATTGAAGCATCCCTCCCCAAAATATTTGGGATTAAATAAAATACACTCCTTTCCTTTAAAATCAGATGGCCCAATACTCTTACCCTGCAGCCCATTATAATTTGGTCCAGAAATTTTAACGTTGGAGTGGGGGCACGGAAGTAATTTCTATGCCCAAAAACCCTTACCAGCTTCACCTGCCCCCACGGAAGTTGATGATGCCCCTCCTCCAGATCTGTTCTTCGGTTCTCCTGCTCGTGCGGTCGTCCCAAGACTGTGGTTGAAGTCAGGTATTCGTCTCCCGACACCGAATGCCGCAAAACCATTATCATCGGTCCCTTCTTCTTCCAAACTCTTGCCAAGACCGGCTGTCCCTGGCCGGTATCCAGCGCCGCACCGATTCGTCGGTGGGAGGCTGCCCTGGAAACGCCGACAGTCACGGCGGATGTGCCCCTGAATCCTGCAATGATGACAGAATCGTGTGTCTTTCACCAGAAATGATTAATTCGCGCTGTTTCTAGCAATTTCTGATCCACAGCCATCGTCGTCGGAGCTCCGGGCAGCCAAACGGTTGTTCTCCGGTAGTTGTTTCGGTCCGGGGTGCGTGGTAGGCTGGATCCCCCGACCCGATCCATAGTTCTGCCCCATACCTGTATGTCTTCTCGACCTGACCCGTAAACTTGACCCGAGCCCGTCTACTTCAATGTTTTGACCCAGTCCGAGAATATGGGTTCTGGCAGCTTCTCTCCTCACAGTAGCATATGCTTCATCAACATCAGGTAGAATTTTCTCTTTCAGAATATGCCTTACGATTGGATCAAACACATTTTTCAATCTAGCCAGAAATTTGAATAATCGATGTTCATTCTATAACTCGTTGAACTTTAGAATATCTCCTGCTTCAGTCATAGGATTTGGTCTGCGGCGATCTATTTCCATCCACAAGTCATTAATAGCACTGTAATAATCCTCAATTGTATTCTCACCTTGTTTCAACTGATCTGCCCTTGTGGTGAGATCAAAAATTTGTAGGTTATCTTCCCCGCTTGGAAGACTTTAGCGAGACCCTTCCAAAGTTTGTGAGTATTTGGGAAATTCAGATATTGTCATGAGAGATTGCGTTCGATATTCTCCGATATCCACCCATAAACCTGAAGATCATTCTCCCACCAAGACTGGTATTCTGAATCCCCTGGCGTCGGCGGTGCGGGATTGCCCATGGGATGGTAGATTCGGCCACAACCTCCGACAGCAATCTCGATGCGTCATTTCCATACCGAATAATTATTGTTGTTCAATGGTTCCTCCAAAACCACATTCGACAGATTCCCTCCACCCGAAGATTACTCTTTTGGTACGATCTGTGCATGAGCAGCACCTCATTACATCAATTTTTCGAGAGTCTGCCCTAGAACCTTGGCGGCTTTCGCGAGCGCTGCCGTTGATTCTCCCATGGCCCTCTCTTGTGCGAGATTAGAAAGATAAACGTCTCGGGTTCGGAACCTGTCCTGATACTATGAAGAAAATAAAGAACACGAATTTACGTGGTTCGACAATTGCCTACATCCATGGGAGAGCCTCTTCTTTCTAGGATCAACAACTACGTGAATTCCTATCCGATCAGTGACACTCCACCGGCGTGGTCTTCCCCTGGGATGCAATCTGGTCGATTAAAACATAGGAATCAGCCGAGTTATTTCTTTGGAAAGCGCTTAATGGAACGGTTTGGACTAATTGGGAGCGCTTCTGTCGCAGAATTCCGGACTCGCCAGCTTGTCCTAGGTGTGGCTGGGATGAAACGACCATGCACGTGCTTCGAGACTGCCCCCGGAGCAGGTGTATATGGACTTCTTTACATCTAGCGCTACCTCAGTCTTTCTTCTCTGCCATCTCCTTCGAGACCTGGGTTGATTGCAACATTCGAGGCTCGGATTGTTCCTGGTCGGAACTCTTCGTCATGACTTGTTGGAAGCTCTGGCTTTCCCGGAATGAGGAGATTTTTCACGAAAAGAGCACCTTGGATCACAGCCTCTTAGCCTCTATTGGAGCCGGTTTCATTGAAGGACGAAGGATGTTACCGTTCTCCAAACATTCAGCCTCGACGCCTGCAGTGCGAGGGCCTTCTACCCCCAGCTCTACTTTGGATAGGAGCACTCCAGCCATGGACAGTTTCGGCCTTGAGGTAGATGCTGCGGTTTGCCAGCTAACGGGCTGGGCTGCGTGTGGTGGTGCTCTACGTAGTCCAGATGGCGATCGTGTTTCCTTCTTCTACAGGAAAATTGGTATATGCTCTGTCTTAATTGCAGAACTCTGGGCCATTTACTATGGCCTCGCATTGTTACGTGACCGCTTGCCGCAGGGTGTGGTTATTTTTTCTGATTGCAAGCCCGCGGTCGACCTTGTCATGGGCAGGAGGAGTGATCTGAATATCTGAATAACTCTGAAGTTATCCGACGAATTTGTCTTCGTATGGCTTCTTGCGGAGTCTCACTTATTCAGTATTTCCCTAGAGATCGGAACTCCGAGGCCGATGCTTTGGCTAAGCTAGGATTAGCTCGTGATCTGGTGGATCCTCTACATAGCTCTCTGCTCTAATCAAGCTCAGCTCAAGCTACCAACCTTCCTTCTAGCAGCAACAACACAGGGGAGGGAGGCAGCTTCACGTTTGATCCTCCTTGAAGGAATTTCTGTTTATCCTTTGGTTCCATGGCTTTTAAGCCTCGTATGTAAACAAAAAAAAAGTTACAACTGTTTTTATAGATAAGGTGGTGTCTAGGGAGTGTTTGCAACAACTTATGTAAGCTGTTTATGGAGGTTGCACCGCAGTTTTATTTTTTTGAGTGTTTGCCAAAACTGCTTCTGCGGTGCAAAAGATGTTTTGGCCAATAATCCAAAAGCAGAGGAGATGCTTCTGCGGTGGAAAAGCAGGCAGTGAAATTTTTAAAAATAAACAGAATACATATGTAAGACCATGTTATTCTTCAAAATTATTTATATGAAGCTATAAGAAAAGCTATAAATATTTGCAAACACTACTATTAAAATTTTTTCTGTAGCATCACAGTCTTTGCAAACACACACTATATCTTTACAAATCGCTTTTTATTAATTTTCTCTATTAAAAAGTGCTTTGCAAAAGTAAAATCATTTGTAAACACACAATTAGTATATATAAAACTCACTTGTAAATCATAATCAAAATATAGGAAAACTTTCTTAAATTTCATTTCATGTTAATTTATCAGTATCCTCTGCATTTCCCTCCAATCATATTTATATACGACATTCTATTTGCCTTCAATTGCATGCATGTTCTGATTCTGTGGATGATATGTGTGGGACAAGTTGCCTGACTAAACACAATCCTTAATCCTCCCTGTCTCTTTGCTCAAATTGCACTGTCTAATCAATTGAATTGAAGGCAATCACATCATGATCCGGATCCCAAAGTGATAGGATAGAATAGACTCTCGGAAGGCTTTGCAGAAGAGGGAAAAGAACTGGATAAAGGGTAAAACTAAAGGTCATTCGAACCGTGGGATTTACCATTTCACTAAAAATTGTCCAGTTTCCTCGTTCAATCCATTTCCAAGAAAGCTGTGAACTTACCCTTTCCCCCCTCCCCAAAAAAAACCGTGAGCTCTTTATTTGGAAAATTTTCAAGTGTGCCCTGCACAATCGATGTCGTTGTTAAAATGTCCTGCCGTGCGGATTGTATCCGTGCGGATTGTATCCGTGCGGATTGTATCCGTGCGGTAGAGCCTCGCGCGGATGAAAATCACGCGGATGGAAATCACGCGGATGCTAATTCGTGCGGTTTCTTTCCGCGCGCCCTCCTTAATTTGTCATTAAGGATGGGCGCCAGATTCCATCCGCACGGATTAGCATTCACCCGCGCGGTTTCCATCCGCACGGCACCCACTATATAAACACCCCCGGCTTTCATTTACCTACACCTACAAAACAAATATCATACAAAGTATATATCTAGAAGCCTTCAGCCCAGAATTGAAGTGTCGGGTAGAGCAGCTACCAGTAGTCTTCTTATTTTCGGAGGTATTTTTTGGTATTCTGTTTTGTGCATTTAAAATATT
>JAOYMZ010000449.1:0-10129 GCA_025802335.1 Pinguicula primuliflora | reverse complement strand
CCCCTTGGGTTAAGTAGTCCTAAATAGGGTTTTAGAAATTTCCGGCGACTTCGTCGCCGGAAACCGGACCAAAGCATGAGGCTTTTCATCTACAATGTATAAGTTTTCTAATGGTGCAACTAATTTTAATAACGGGTAGTGGTGGGTATGGATTGTGCACGGTTGTGCAAAATAAGGGCTGTAAGCCTGATCCTATATATATATATATATATATAAATATATACATATAATTTATCATTGTAATCCTCACATTGCGTACCGAGGACAGAGAGGAATAGAACAGGGGAGAGAGTGAGGGACATCGAACTTTACCTCTGTAAAAACAAAATTGCAACAGGTTCAGTAGTGTGGAGGGTAAATCGGCAAAAATTAATGAGTGCCGGAGGAGCAGCGCCGGCGCCGGCACCGGTCGGGATCGTGGTTACAGAGCATCAGATAGCCGAGTCTCTGGATTCTCTCCTCTGTGGCAGCAGCTCATTCACCTCTTTCAACGGCGTCGTTCAGCAGCTCGAGTCCGAATTGGGAGTCGATTTGAGCAGCAGACTGGACTTCATCCGCGCTCGCATACAGCATTTCCTACGCCTCCAGTCACAGCACATGAATTTCATCCCCCACCAATATCATCATCAGGAGCGCTTCGCCATACAGCAAACCCCAATTTTTCAGCACCCTGCTTCGCCGTTGCAACAGACGCTTCGCAGTTTTCCTGCGCTGCATCCCGTGGAGAGCTACGTTTTTCGACCCCAGTCACATCAGCCGCAATTAACTCAGACTCCGCCTGCGCGTCCAATTGCGGTGGTGAATAACCCGGCTGAAAATCATGCTACCGTTTCTGCCAAGGAGAGGTAAGATCTGGGTGATTGGGCTTCTATTTTTTAGCTTTTGCATCAATTTCGTTTTTTCTGGTTTTCGATTCACTTCCCGAGTTCACTTTCATTGGATCAAAATTGGACTTCGATTGACTGAAATTAATGTGAGAAATGGTGTGAACACTTTCTCTCTGAAGAATTGAACTTCAATTATTGAAGTTCCAGTTTGTGTACGGTCATTTCCTTGACCCTGGAAAATAGGGCACCGATCTTCGGGTCTTTGAGAGGTATAGGGTTGATGTGCAATTTGGTGTCACGTGCTTGTCACGTTCCATTAGCTTCGGCTCATGGCACATTTCGCCACTATCTCCCATCACGGAGGCGAATTTTTGTATCTATTTTCTTATTTTGTCCGTATTAGTGGTTTATTGTGGCTGATTAGATAGGGCAGGCACTGTGTCAGAAATCATCTCATTTGCCTACGAGCAAGGTCTCTTTCCTCTGGTATATTTTTGTGCTTGCATAATTGCATTGCGAGAAAGTATTTTTTTTTTGTGTTGAGAATGATTTGTAACCTGAGCCGGGGAACAGATGTGATGACCGGTGACCCCCCTCTTTCTTCGCTTCATAATGATTAATGCTTTGCTTGGAAATCAATATGGTTCTTTGTCTTTTGATTTCGTTCGTGTGCCACTATTTTGAAGTGCACCACCTGCGAAAAAAAGAAGAGGTGGCCCCGGAGGACTAAACAAACCATGTGGAGTTTCTCCTCAGCTACAAACTATTGTAGGACAGGAAACTATGCCGAGGACTGAGGTTTTGGGAATTCCGTTCTGTCTCTATATGTTTTTTTACGTTTAGCTATTTCTATAACAAGTTGAGTCTTGCAGATTGTGAAGCAGTTGTGGGCTTATATAAGAAAATACAATCTTCAAGATCCTAGTAATAAAAGGAAGATAATTTGCAACGATGAGCTCCGTTTGGTATTTGAGACGGATTGCACTGACATGTTCAAAATGAATAAACTGCTGGCAAAACATATTCTCCCGCTTGATCAAACAAGTAGGATATGTATACCTTGATTGGTTGTGTTTGCGCTTTGATCGCTGTGTTGCTTCTGTTCATTTTACTTTCCCATGTACTTTGCAGAGCAGACAGCTCAAGACACTAAGAAATTAAAAGTTGATGATTTGGATTCTGAGAGTAGAAGAGATGATCATGTTCCAATTGTGATCATATCTGATGCTCTGGCAAGTTTATTTGGATCTGATGAGAGAGAGATGTCCCAAGCCGAAGTATTAAGGCAAATGTGGGAGTACATAAATGCTAACCAACTTGAGGTATGTTTCTGACTTGGACGATTCTATTCCTTCGCCAATTGATTTTAGGGTAATGAAGTGTCTATAGCATGTTGCCTTGCAATCGTACATTTAAAGACACTTTGTGAACAATTGCTAACTAAATTTATTGCTTCTCGGTCATTTAGTTTAACTTCGTAAATAAGTTCGCATGAAGTTTTTTCTTATTAATTCGGGCTAGATGTTGACTGTTGAGCCCGAAGATATTGGAAAATGACAAGGGGAGTGCAGGAAATCAGCAAGAAAAATATATGGCAACATATTATTGGATGACTATTAATTGTGGGGTCACTCCATAACCTATTGTATGCTGCCAAATGTGTTATTATGCTTTGCCTACCCAAATTTCACTCCCCATATCATCTTCCCAAGATATTGGCAGTGTCATCTTTCTAAAGAAAGTAAAGGAGTTGAAAACTTCTTTGTGCACGTCCCTTCTTTCTTTGGTTTTCTTTCATGGAAAATTGTTAATCTTAATTAGTTAATTAATTCTCAGTATCCTCTGGATGCTAAGGTAGATCTCTAGGCTTTTCATTTCAGCTTGTATCTATACTATATCTCATACTCTTCATTACATTAGAAGTCATTTATGCACGTGAAAATACATTTATTCCCCGCTATTATGTTCAGACTCTGTAATTTTTTATCTGTAAAGTTAAGCTGTCAACAAAAACTCAAATGTTTGCTTATAAAAATATATTGAAACAATTTAAGAACCTTTTCAATTAGTCATGATATAATTACCGATGTGTTAAATTAAAACTGCCAAAATCTAATTGGTTTCTGCTACTCTCAGGATCCTGTGAACCCAACATCTATATCTTGTGATTCAAAACTAAAAGAACTTCTAGGTTGTGAAACCGTCTCATCCCTGAGCATACCCGAAATGTTGGCACAACAGCATTTGTGTAAGAAGCCATGATAAGCACTGACAGGTGAGTGAAAATTTAAACACTACTTTTTCCAGCAACCTCTATGAACATTCGATAATCGCAATTCATCTTTTGGTCGTAATTGACTGAACTCCACCTCACTCCTGGGTTCTGATTTCTGATTTCTGATTTCTGATTTCTGAATGCCCATTACTCGGCTTTGCAGGTCTATGTTATTTTGCTGACTTATTCCCATGTACTGTATTCTCAGTTGTCTGCTTTTTTGGGGGTAAGTGGTTTTCTGCTTCTTTTGCTTCTAATCTTCGATATGTTACAAGTTCGTAAAAAACAGTGAAGTTGGTGCGTGAACTCTGCATGCACTCTCTGCTTCGGAAGATGATATTCCCCTCACTTTGACATCTGAATCATACATCAGTTCAGACTTTTGAGAACTGTAAATATTCCAAGTGTAGCAGGATGGCCTCGGTTCGTCTGTGTAAAATGATCCTCCAATGGAATTTATGTCAAAATCTCTGCTCGATAGTCTTTTTTAATCGAACTCTCAATCTTATCCTTCTCATCCTTACGGGATGAGGTGCTCAACCACCACGCCAAACATGTTGTTTATGTATGAAGTCTTTTGCATGAAGTTTTTATTGTCTCATGTAGGCATGATCAAATCTTCTCGAGATGTTTATATGCTATTTACGTATTAATTAAAAATATTAGTGAAATTTGCTTTAAAATGAGTTTGTGGGGGTAACATAGCACGATGCTTATATTCCGTCATGCTTTGGGTGTGATGACGTCATGCTGCAACCATATAGTGCGAGGGCTAACAAATTCAGCCACATCCAACTAGAACTTAGAAGTTACCCCACGTGCCACGATACATGCAAAAATGATAATAAGAAAGCAAATTGTTTGACCAAAATTAAAATATAAATTAGTTTTGAAATTGTCTGGGACGATTATCCTTTATCTTAGAAGCTACCAAAATATTTAAATTTTTTTTTTCTAAAATCGGTCACAAGTCAACTATAAACATCTTAAACTTTTATAAAATATATACATGAAATGAAGTTTTTACATTGAATAATGCTACAGTTACTTAATAATTTTGTAATTAATTTATACTATCAATAGTATTTTTTTTAAACTTAAAAAAAAAATTTATTGGGCGACCGTTCTCCCCCGTCAAAGTTTTTTGCCTTATGCCCAATAAACAAAGAAAAATAGATTTTGAACAACAAATGAAAAATTACAAGCTTATCCCGCATTCCCCTTCGCACTCCAGTGTCTGCAAAGAAATTATGCTCCAGTGTGCCATGCGTTCCATGTAGTGCTTCATTTAGCATCAACAGGCCTATTAGCATTTAGCATCAGGCGCATAAATGTTTGATCCCACACCATTTAGTATCAGCAAGCATTAGCATCAGGTGCATTTTGATAGGTTGCATCAGCAAGCCATGAGCATCACTCGGTGCTTGAAGTGTTTAAACCATCGAAACATCCAGCAGTTTGGTCCCCCATCAATCTTCTATCAGTGCAGTTTCCTTCCAATCATTGAAACATCCAGAGGTCCTATGTATCATGACCTTGTACGTCCCTCTTTAAGCATCATCCATAAGCCTGGTGCGATGGGCTCCCCAGACCGGTTCCAACAGCCAACCATTGAAAATGAACAAACCAGTTACATTGCAGATTTATCACCAGGACAAGCGCAAAATCTTTTTATAATAGCATCAGTAACAGTCAGTCCATGAGTATTTTGAGTATCGCCCAGCATTATTGGAGAAAGAGGATAGCCTTTTGCGTACCTTGGCCGGAGGTGTAAGCTATTAAGCGCTTACACCCCGTGGCGTCTGTAGACTGCTAAAAGGCTCACTTTTGGAGCCAGGCTCGCAGTCGAGACAGCCTAGTTATTCTTTCCGAGCAGCCTGGTCCAGCAGTATCAGCATTAGTGTGAGTCAGGGCCTCCTCCACATTCTCAGCAAGTAGTAGCCAGGAAATATACATCATCAGTTAGATTGCATCAAGAAAAGAAACATAACAGGATGAAGAAGTGCATGATCATTGAAATCTTTTTTGTCACTGTCTATGTACCTCTGCCGGAGGTGAATGCTAAATGGTTTAGCTTCCACCTCCGTGTAATCAGAGACTGCAGATAGATTCACATATGGAACCTGCAGCCGATGTAACTAATTTTTCCATTTTGCTGCTAGATTTTTGAGCATCCTCCAACAGTCCTGCTGCTGATATGCACCAGCTCCATTTGATATGCCCTGCGAGCAACAGAGTGAAGCAAATATTCTGCATAGAAGTTGTGATCACCATTCGCATAGCCCCATTTCGCAACGGCATAGGCCAGCTTTGGTTTCTGGAGAGCTGTAGCTTTAAATGTGTATCCTGGAGATTCTGCTAGGAGTGCTCCATCATAATGTGCCTTACTGCTGTCAACCTTCTCCAAGTGTGAGAGCTTTTGCCATCAACAGAGACAGTACAAGGATGTGAGTTGGCATAGTATCTTTGGCGCATAAAATTGGCCAGCGGAGTATCTTCTGTTCTGAGTTGCCACCATAATTTCATTGATCAGCAGACTAGCCCGACACATTTACAAAATGAGCCAGATAGACTTATTTTTTTAGCGTATCAGGTTGGGTTGAGTTTTCTACCCACTAGTCCAGCCCAGCACGCCCGTTTTTAATTAATTAAATAAATTGAATAATTATTTTTAGATTTTAATAAAAAAATAAGCTAAATGAATTTAATTAAATTATTTTTTATTTATGACTCAATATTTTGAAAGTTATTTTTGAGATATTTATTCAATAATTATTTGTTGAATCGTTAGTGACATATTTTTCTGTATTTAATTTCCCTTCATTATATATTTTATACATTTGGATATATATTCAAACCAAATGAAAAAAAATTAACTATAAAACATAGTACTTGAGAACATGATCGTTCATTTTGAAAGAGTGTAGGTTTACTGACAATATGTTTAAAATTTGATGGCGTTATTGAAGATGATGCTCGATATTTAAGAAAGTATATTATATGGGTCGCATACCTTATAAGTTTGTAAATGTCCCGAAAAAGAGCATAAATAGTAGTAATTATAAAATATTATTATATATATAAATATAACACATTTAAAAATAAGTATTAAAAATAATAAAATAGATCAATTTGATTTGTGGGTTTGATCCTGATGGGTTTAAAACCGATCTATATTTTTGGTGTGCCGTGTTGACCCAACTCGTTTTCTAACCAGGTCAACCTAGTCTGACACACAATAGTAAAATAGGTGGGCTGTGTTGGAAGTCTAGCCTATTAACCAAAGAAAAACAGGCCGGGTTAGCTCAATCCGCCTGTATGGTGACCTCCAATTCGACAAACACAAACTTATATATTGAATAATATATATATTTTAAAAAAAAATTCCGCATTGCGTCATTAAATAATAATTCTAATAACATGGATTGTTGGTATTTCTAGGATTGCGCCAAGCTACCAAGAGCTGAAGAGCGAAGACATTGCGGAAGCATCCACAGAAGGCGTGCGAGTGCGAGTTCTGGCCGGGGAATCCCTGGGTATCAAATCTCCCATCCACACAATCACCCCAACCATGTATCTGGATTTCACCATGAAGCCAGGGGCCAAAATCCGGCAGCCCATACCATCCCCGTGGAATGCATTTGTCTACGTATTGGAGGGTGAGGGTACTTTTGGAAACTCACGCTCTTCGCCGGTGCCGGCGCACCACCTTCTCCTCCTCGGCCCCGGCGATGGCCTCAGTGTCTGGAACAGACACTCCAAATCGCTGCGATTTGTCCTGATCGGAGGGCAGCCGTTGGGCGAGGCCGTGGTGCAATACGGCCCTTTTGTGATGAATAGCCAAGAAGAAATTGATCAAACGATTGAAGATTATGAGGAATACAGGAATGGATTTGAGAAAGCCAGGCACTGGAAATCGGATGACGGGGATGTTCAGTAGAACATTGATGGAATGGAAATATTACCCTACCTTCGTCTTACTCATGCAAATCAAGATCAATCGATTCTAGGAAAATACGCAGATGCTAGGAATACCCAAAGAAATTTCAAGTTTTACCATTACGGAAAAGAGAAATGCCTGGCCGACAAACACCCCCACCGAATTGTAAACCGAATTTGTATGAAATGACAAAACTACCTCTGCCTTGACCGTGTTATTGTGCTTAGTAGGCAGGGGTATTTTCGTCATTTCATACCAATTCGGTTTAATTTTTCGGTCGCGTGTTTGTCCGCGTAGCACCGCTCTACCTTAAATGGTTTTACAATAAAAAGAATTTTCATATTTAGTCCTGTTTGCAAGTTCTATTGAAAAGTTGCTTTTGACTTTTGAGGGGAGCTTTTAAAAAAAAGAGCTTTTATAAGGAAGTTATAAAGTGTTTACAGTGGGTGCTTTACTATGACAAAAGTTAAAAAAAATAGTATGACAAAATGGATGTAATACGGGAAATTCTTTTGGTATTTTGATATTATCGACTTGTATATAGACATAATTATCTTAAAAAGTAAATTTTTAAATATTTACAAAATTGACTCCGCCTTAAGCCTCACAGAAGCTATTCCAAGGTAGTTTTTGGCTTTTGAGCATTTGGGAGTTTTTCCACCGCCAAAAGCCAAAATCGCAAATAGTGTAAGAGGGACTTCTGCGATTGAAAAACCAAAAGCTGCTTCAGAGAAAAATTTGCAAACAGGGCCTAAGTCTATTTGAGAACTGGTCTTTAATTTTAACTGGGGAGGATATCGCATTTAGGTTAAATTTATTGTGTTGGAGTTCAAATTTTTGCAGCAGAGACGTCGAAACCAAAATATTCTTACTAGTTCTTGAATGATTTCAACATGTAAAACGGTGACGAATTTTTTATGATGATGATAGGATCAAATTAGAGCGTACAAAAAATAAACAATAATGAATGTTGTTGTGATTTTTGATAATTATACGGTCAAATCAGAGGGTGCAATTATGATTTTACTATATATAATATTTTCGCAAAGTCCACTCATTTTTAAATGAGTGGTTGTGATGCTTGCCACATAAGTAGATTTATGAAATTGTATCAAAGTTGATGGTATAAGTAACATTATTCTTTTAAAATTGTATATCTATTTTTTATTGTTTCAGATTTTCTTTGAAACAGTCTTTCTACTATCCACAATGATTGTATCCATAATGGTACACAATATTGTGATTTCAGCTATGATAATCAAAATCGGTCATACTATTAGAAAGCTTATACATAGAAGATCAAAAGTATCATGTTCCGTCATGGTCCGGGCGACGAAATTAAGGACTATTTAACCCAAGGGGAAAAAATGCAACGAAATTACTGGGGATAAAGTCCTCAAAATCGCGTCAAAGCATAGAGCTTTAGATCTCATGTTTATAAGCCTTCCATTAGTGTGATCAATTTTAGTTGACATAACTGGAATTATAATATTGTGTATAATTGTGGACACAAGTATTGTAGATACTCGAATTTGTGTGTCTTTGGAATTGCAGGAAGCTCTAATACAAATAAAAAATTTCTAAAATTAAATCTATAGTTAGAATTTTAAATTTGTTTGCACTGTAAATCAATTTTACTAAGTTTTTAATTCTTATAAAATCAACACAATCAAACTTGTCACGTCTTCTTTACCCTGTCCACAGAACCTTGAGACTCGCCGATTGCAGGCTAACCTATCTGCCTTTTGTGTGATAATTCAGACGGCAGCATCCATCACATTTTTATCACCTGCCCATACTCATTGAATGTATGACGTCTCTCTGGCTTACATATGGCTGTGGCTAGTGTTCCGTATGTACATGGACTGGTATGGCTGGTCAAGTTACTCATGGTACTGGACTCTGATCATATGGAACTATGTGCTTGGCTCCTGAGTTTCATTTGGCAGATGAGGAACAACAAGTTTCACGGCAAAGAGACGTGGTCTGCAGCCCAGATTGTGGCTTATGGAGGTAATTGTCTGTGAAGTTATCATGAAGCTGTGGGCATTCCGGAAGCTGCTTCGCCATTACTTAACCATTACTGTTTACTTGATCGTCTACCTCATGGATCACGAGTTTGGTTTGATGCATCTCTCTCCCATGTTGATCGTGCGGCAGGAGTAGGGCTATGGCGGCGGACTCCACGGGTTCATTTATCCGTGCCGCCTCCCGTCGATTCCCTAGTATACAAAGCCCTTTTACTGTCGAGTTGTTGGCTTTGCGCGAAGCATTATCCTTTGTCGCTGAGATGCAAATTAAAAATTACACAATCCGAGGGGATGTCATGAACGTCGTGCTTGCGGTTTATGATGAATTCGTTTGTCCTGAGTTGTGTCAATCTCTTTCAGATGATGTTAAATCCCTATTAGGGTCTATTAGATGAAGTAATTTTCTTTCCAAAAAATTGTTAGTAGGTTTTAGATTTTTTCCAATAACAAATTCATTATAATCAAAATTTGTAAGAAATCATCTATCATACTAAAATTGCACAATTAATTATGAATTTTAATTTCGACAATAAACTCTAAATTCGATACAACTTATCCCAACCAATTATAAATTATGAAAGCCCAATCTACACAGCCCAGTCTACATTCGTTTGACCTTGAGACGAGACGAGTAGTTCATTTCAATTTTCATCCATCTGAAGTTCTTGCAGTAGTCATATCAATTCACGTCGTTGTTCCAAGGGAGCAATTTACACTAAAACTTGCTTAATCGAGGCTGGTTAGTCTTTATTTGGCTGATTTTCTGATTTTATCTTGCATACTGCTTGTTGTCAGATCAAACTAATTCTCACGATAGCCTTTCGTGCCACTTGTTCGACGAAATGACTCAACCATTTTGCTGTCTCATCGCCATATATTTATCATTGCATTATCATGGTTGGTAAATTTCTGAAATGGTTAAAATGGTGGATTATGTTTAGTATACTTCTTTGATGTTCATGGAGACCAAATATGAGAGCTTTTCTTCAACTATTGCACTTGTGTGAATACCCAAATACCCACTAACTGCTTCCTCTTCTGATGCAGGATCGCAAGA
>JAOYMZ010000448.1:0-10129 GCA_025802335.1 Pinguicula primuliflora | reverse complement strand
CTCTTGTACCTACTATTTTATAGTGGAAGAATTGTTCGGAGTTTGTCCCGTGGACGTAGCCCAAAATTAAGGGTGAATCACGTTAAATTCTCGGTGTCCATTTATTTTCTGCACCTACCAAATTTCTTCATTATTATTATTTTATCCGTTGCGCCCAACACTAATTAACATCATACAAAAACAGGTAACAACAAAATATAAAAAAACCCACAAAATAAATTACAAATTCACATACACAAATTTAAAAATAATAAGTAAATCATTTTAAAATAATAAAATAATAATTACATCAAAACGTCATAAAACTACATATTAAATTAAAGCATACGATGATGCCTTGATAATTTTATTTATATCCATTTCAATGAATCATGAACATAAATCTAATTTGAGAGAAGGAACAAGGGAGTAAACATAATATATTAAAATAAAAAATAATATAATAAAAAATGGGCGAACCAATCGGTGGGATTTCACTTGGAAAAGAAGTGTCTGTGTCCCGTACTAATGGATTCGGTCTATAACACTATAACCATATTCTGAGGAATATTTCCCATCCTAAAATATGAAAAAGTGAGCGCCACTTCACTGACTAGTGACAATAAGTGACATAACATCTTGTGTTATTCCCTCAAAAACTTGCCTTGTAAAAAAAATCACTTCCTTTTTGTATATGGAGAGACCAAATGAAACTTGTACAATTCTTTTTAAAGAGGATTGATAGTGAGTTTCTACTTACCCTTCGGTACTTGAATTCTCAACGTCAAAAGTGAAGTATTTTACCAATAAACTGCACTTAGTTAACATAAAACTTGTACTCTTATCTTTAAACATCATTATATATAAGTTTAATTTATGTACATAATAAACTACTCTTTACTTTTTTTGTATAGTTATTGCTTCTCTCCCGGCACCTCTTAATTATAAGGTTTATGTGTTCACCACTTAAACTAACAGATAATCGATAATAAACTACTTCTTACTAGGATTGCTTTTACAATTGAATACTATGCTAGTTGTACCTCCTTAATCTCCCAGCAGACATGTCAACAGACATTGCCTAAATGGGAAGTAGATGTATGGTCATGTGCCGATAACTTGATACTTTTAGGGTCCATTTACTTGGACGAATAAGGCGATATTACAGAGGATTAACTTGGGATTCCATTTACTGTTTTTACTATCCATGAAAAAATACTGTTCAAACCGAGTTACGGGATTTCGAGTCGCGCGCGCTAGTGAAATTAATTTGGGATCCAGACCCAAAACTCAATTCCACAAAAAGGCAGGAATTGATTCAATCCCATAATAAGACTTCATATCCAACCTCCACACAAATTATATCAAATTTTCATCGACATTTAAATGTCCCCATAAACTGAAAATTTTGGGGGAAATCAGAATTCAGGAACCCTAAAGAACGTTTTCAAGTAATCAATCAATCATGCAATTGTGAAGCCAATTCGAAGATCGACGACTACATATGAGGTAATGCTCCTAAACAGATTACATGTGCTAATTGTTTGGATTAATGTGCGAACATAAGATTTTGTTTGTGATCCATTGCTTTGTGTATGTACTGGATTTCACACAATCGTGTGTATATTTAAAAGGATGTAATTGGAAAAAAAATGGTAGTCAATTGTTTGCCCTTTGGTTTCTTGGTAAACGGAATGATGAATATGATCGTGATGAAGCTGCTATGTTGAGAAGACTTATAAGATAACGTGCAGCACTTCCAAGATAACGTCTTATAGCGAAGAGGTAACATTAGTCTGAGTTTGTATCTAGAATGACAAGTGGGTTTGCCTTACAATATTTTTAGAATGCATAAGGAAAAATCCAAGAAATTGGTAAACACGTTCGTAGATGAGGGGGTTTAAAGGATAATATATACGCATGTGCTACTACCTAGACTTCAATTTTTCCGCATTTACTGGGCATCATCAAAAAGTTAGGATCCTAGAAAATGACACTGAAAGAAGTTTTAGAACTGTTAGCAAATGTTTTCATAGCATGTTAGAAACAGTACTTCGATTATCAAGTCATTTCCATTTCACACCGAAACTTGTGAGCGAAGGATGTCTGGATGGAAGATTCAAATATTTCAAGGTATGGGAACTCAAGAATTCATCCCCTTAGTGAATGGCATGGGATGTATGTATAATCCAAAGCACCAAAACAGTCTTATGTGAATTAGATCAACATTAAGTTTAGGGGAAATGATATATACCACCTCCCTTTTCACACACACCTCCACACCTCTATTAGTGAGCACACACACACACACATGTTGGTGTGTGTGGAACCCATTGTGCATGAATTTGAGAAGGAGGTGGTATGGAGGTGTGCAAGGGAGGTGGTGTACAGTATTTCCCCATATAGATGACACAGCAAGATACAAAACAAGAAATGGTCACACGACTTTTAACGTGCTTGGTGTGGTTGATACAATCGAGAAGTTTGTACACGCAACAAGCGGTTGGGTGGGATCTACCACATATAGCAGGGATTGTATGGGTCACTGACTAAGGTTCCTAGCTTCAGTGTGCCACAAGCCAACTACTGTTAGGTTGTTGATATGTATAGTCCACATAATCGACCTGTGCCTAATGAATAACATACATGTAGATAACTATTACCTATGAGATGGTGGTTTCACCAATGGTGAGGGATTCCTAGCTCCTTATAGGTTCACCATATACCATTTGAAGTAATGGGATCCCGGTAACAGACGTACCCAAACTCCCAAGGAGGTGTTTTATATGAGACACTCTTCTGCTAGGAATGTGATTGAGAGAGCATTTGGGATACGAGAAAAAAGATTTCTGCTCTTACACAGTCCAATCTTCTATCCTTTAGAAATACATAATAAGATAGTGATAGTGTACACATTATTCACAACTGCATAATGTAACATCTTTATATGGATCCATTGTTTACAGAAGACATGACAGAAAGTGCAAATGTTGATGCTGACAATCTGTTAGCAGATGAATATATAATCCCAATGGATTCAAGTACTTCATGGACTTAGATGAGGGACACTTTTGCTGACAATATGTGGGTTGAGTTTATCCATACTCAGTAGATTTCATTGTCTTTGTGCCGTATTGTGATCAGATTTATGAATATTTGGGTTGTACTGACTTTTATCTTTGGAATATTCAATAGCCGTTTGATATTAATTAGTATGTTGTATATAACGTGGCTTATATAACGGTCATGGAACCAAATGAAGTAATACTAGTAACAACAGTGATCAAGGAGCCCGCAGATCACCCAGAAAACATACAACACCAATATACAATACAAGAATTTATTTTAGCCTGCCTGAAGAAAAAACACTCATAGAGACAATGAAAGTTTGTATAAAGGAAAAGTTCAAGTTAGAGAACGATTGTTTAAAGGGATTTAATGAGAAGTGTGACTCTCTCATCACACAAGAGGTGCCTAAAAGTCGCATCACCGACCGCAAAGTCCAGAACAAAATAAAAGTTTCGAAGAGCGACTACAACCTGCTGAATAACTATTTAAATCTTAGTGGATTGGCATTTAACTCAGATTACATGCATATCATAGTTGACGAATGACTGTGGATCGTACGGATACTGGTACAATTAATAAACGCGCATTGCCATATTTAGTTTGATACTTAAAGATGAATCCTTTTTTGTTATATTTTATAACATGATAGCATCAAATAGAAAAAACTGAAGAACGAGAAATGAATATAGTATTACGACTGGTGTGAAATTTTTGGTAACACCAACGACACTTGTGCTGGTATGTATGACTATAACGATGCTCAAAGTGCAATGACAGATCCAACATGTTGTGATGTTCCGTTTAATGTGGAGTTAGACGACCAGTTGGGCAATGAAACTGATGAATCGCTTGTGGAGACAAGGGAAACGCCTATAAATGTGGATATGTCACCACCTTATTATATACCACCAGGCAAATAGCCAATGTAGAGCAGTTGATGTAGGACACCCAAAATACTAAATGCTGGATCGTTTGGCATCAACAGCCTTACTAAAAATTGCAAAAGACAGGAATTTATGAATGGTTGTAATAGATGAGATTATCACAAGAAAGAGAATTGTAAATAATTAAATTAGGCAGGACTTGACTACTATGGGAATAGACACTATTGCAGTAAATAGCAATATGAAAATTGTAGAGGAGGTTACATCAAATCCCTCATCTATGACAAGGTAGAAGATCATGTAATTTGAACAAAAGAAGCAGTGGGTGGACTCTTAGATAATAGTTTTAACTTGTAATCTCTTCATAGTTCTAGCCTGAATGTGTATTTGGTTCTGTTTGATTAGACCGACTTTCTATTCTGTTTTATTTGGAATTAACTTGTGTTCTTGTTTATTAGTTGGGATGTTTTAAATTGTTTTTAAAAGATGACCATTAACATTAACATACAAAAGAGGACCAATGTTTTCAAAGAAGGACCATTAACATGAACAAAAGAGTAATCAACATTAACAGAAGATGACTATTGTCAAAATAGAACCACTGTTTTCAGGACAAAAGTTTTAAGTCACCATTAAGATAAAAGGATAGCATCATCACTAACAAAATAAGGATAACACTATAATATGAAATTAAAAGAAGTGCATGCCAGAATTCAGAAGTTATCATCACCTCCATGATCCTCAACATTCTCATCATCCTCATCCAATAGTGCTTTAGGATCCGAGGGGTAACAAGAAGGCCCTATCATTGTTGAGGTTGTTGTGTGGGAGTCTTCACTTAGTGGAGTTGAAGGAAAAGAATGGTGGGATCCGTCAATGTTGGATTGGTCAGATGCCTCCATCGAACTATCAAAATTAGATATGAACCTTCAGGCATGCCTCTTTCGAGAGCTTTCTTGATCATCTCCTATTTCTCAGTCACTTAGATTTCTTTTCCTTGTCCTCCTTATTTTCATTAGCTTGCCTCTTTCATTTGATTCTTACTTTCTGGCGTCTCTCGTCCAGTCCAGTCTCCCAAGCAAGCAGCCTCTTCTGCCCAGCAATGATTTTTTCCACTCGTTGAAATCAGTCTGACAATCATGTAGATTTATGTAGTAAGTACACATAGAGAAGATTTCGATAATTTACAATATATTCAAACACACAGGTCTCATATTCATTCATATATGTATACTACCATAGTAAGTACATCAAGCAAACTGTAGGGTCAAAATCACAGAAACACATCCATCTCATATTCAATCACATATATGAAATTGTCATTAATTGTACATTTAATTCTACATATTCAGCTACGCAAACTAGACCAAAACCCATAAAAATAAGTTATCTTTAAACAAATATACCACCACATCTTCGTCTTTGATGAGAACATTTGGTGTTGGAGGGGTAGACTCACGTGCTTCCTCAATCACAGTCGGAGGAGGGTTGGATAACTGGGACATCAGGAGGGTTGGATAATTGGGACATCAGGAGGGTTATTGGAACCCCCCCTCCGATTATGGTAACGGAGATTCCGATGATTTTTCGTCAGGGGTGCAAGCATTGTAGATGGTGCAGTGTGCTCTTCAGTTTTGCCCTCTTTTCTTTATGAGACGAAATGCCGTAAGGGTAGTAGAAGCTTGTACAAATGAAGAGATGCAAGACACATATAAGAAGAAGGCAAATCTCACATATACCGCGAATGATTGTGCGAGGAGTAGGACATATTATCAACTTCACCTTTTTAAATAAAATTGGCCACATTTTGGGGATGGCTAGTAAATATGTGATTCTATTTTTTGGTTTTCAATCTCATTCCATCCCAATTTTAAGATTGATCAAAATAGTGGATTCTAATCCCAAGTTAATGTCAAGTCAATTTTTAGCTCATAATTGGGACGCATTATATGAATGGCTGGTGCATTCTCATGTCACGAATATAAGACGTTTTTCCACAAATATAAGATTTAGGTCCTGTTTGCAAGTTCTACTGAAAAGCTACTTTTGACTTTTGATGGGGCTTTTAAAAAAAAGGTACTTTTATAAGGAAGTTATAAAGTGTTTGCAGTAGGGGCTTTACTGTGACAAAAATTAAAAAAAATAGTATGACAAAATGTATATAATACGGGAAATTTTTTGGGTATTTTGATATTATCAATTTGTATATAGACAAAATTATTTTAAAAGTGAATTTTTAAATATTTATAAAATTGTCACCGCCTTAAGCCACCCAGAAGCTACTCCAAGGTAGCTTTTGGCTTTTGGGCTTTTGGGAGCTTTTCCACCGCTAAAAGCCAAAATCGCAAATAGTGTAAAATGGATTTCTACGATTGAAAAGTCAAAAGCTGCTTTTGGGAAGAACTTGCAAACAGCTGCAGGCATAAGTGCATACGGTTTCTTCTCCCATGCCAAGAGACGTTCCAAAGTTGAATAAAGCCTATTTGAACCTCCTGGTTGCATCAGTAAATCGGGCTCAAACTTATATTTGAAAGCCAAAGGAGGCATGTCCATGTGGAGCTCGAGTTACTATCTGAAACCCATAAAAATGATCATATATCAATTTAGATAGCAGCAGACACTTTAATGTCCATGTGGATATTTCAATACACTGAAAAAAAAACCAAAAAACATATTTTCGAGGAGAAACCCACTTAGAATGTCTCATGTACAAGTCTAAGTACATCATCTGAAACAGTACATGTGCACAAGTGTTTTAATAAATCTCACTGTGTGATTGGGAAGCTGTGAGGTGAAAGACATTACAGAACTGTATGACCGTGTATGGCGGCAAGCTGGGCAACTTCATGTACAATTACACCATAAAAACCAAAGCTAAGATTCTCACTGGTGGTGTAATACTCTTAAAAATGATTGTCAATTCTACACGTGTACCTACTTTTCTGGGAGCCATCCATGAGAACTCTAAAATTAAGCATGCTGATTTTGGAACAATTTTGAGATGGATAACTCCCTGGAAAGTTTTCCACGGTGCGCATGAGTGAGGACAAAGTGCGCTGGAAGGTCATTTGTTGGTCGTGTGGAAAATATGGATAATTATTGGCTAGGACATGGGAGGGTAGAGACACCCACGTTGCCATAACGACCTCGAGAAAGCCGGAGAGTTACAAGTGGTGTCGGAATCGGGTTCAACTGTGTGAGGGTAGTTGATATTGAGATTGTCGTCACACAACGAGGACGTTGCTCCTGTAAGGAGAGACGAATGTAATACCCTTAAAAATGATTGTAAATCTACTCATATCAACAAGGTATACTTACTTTTTTTTAGAGGCCGTCTACAAGAACTACAAAGTTAATCGTGCTGACTTTGGAGCAATTTTGGAATGGTTGACATCCTAGAAAGTTTTTCAGTGTGCGCATAGTGTGCGCTGGAAGGTCATGTGTCGATTTGTGGGTGACAATATAGAAAATTATTGGTGGGTAGAGACACTCATACGACCATAACAACCTCGGAGAAAGCCGAAGCATTATAGGTAACAGCATGTAGCTCTCCACTTTGGATCAAAGAAAAGATGCAAAAGTTATCATTGAAAGCTTCATCTCCTGTGGCAGTCCAGAAGAGAACAAAGTTTTGTACAAATATATCAGCTCCTTAAGAAAAATGAAAATGATATTTAAGATTATCAGGTTAAGTAGGCAGCTTTAAAGCATCTGGAACTTTGGGAAAGAGCACAACACTATAAACACCAACGTATTGAGACTTTAATAACTGTAGCAAATAAAAGAATTTGGGGACAAAAATTTTCTATTCATTCCATTACACTCAAACATAAGACTTCTAATAATACAAGTAGAAAGACTAAGATGTCCTTCATAAAACACAGCCTCAAGAGGTGCAAAAAATATCAAATACACTCATCTTGTTATAGAATCGGTTAAGTATATTGAGCTAAGACCCTTTGTAAAGCAGTCAATAACTTGATCTTTCGTGGCCACATGACTCAACTCCAATGATCAACTATCCAACTTTTTCTGGATGAAGAATCTATCGATCTCCAAATGCTTGGTTTTATCGTGCTGCACGGGATTTTTAGCAATGCTAATAGCAATCTGACTATCACACCATAACTTCATTAAGTTTCTTGGGCCACGTTGAGCCTTGACAGTAAGAGCTTCAACCACAACATCTCATCAACTCCTAAGACCATGGCTCGATATTTTGCTTCAGCTGTGGACATTGCAACCACATGTTATTTATTACTCTTCAATGAGGAGGTCTAGTGTTTACTGCCTTTGTGATAGAACTATCTCCTATACTCTATGTGCTATGTCCAGTCCAATAGCAAAGTGGTCGTACATCCTCCACTTATAACTTATTCTCCAACTTCTCCTTCAGCAAAGCAATTTTATCTTTATCATCTACCTGTGATGATCATATCATCAACATACATAGCCAGAATGGTGATATAACTTCTATGTTATCTGAAGAATAATGTATAGTCGGCATTAATCTGCTGATAGTTCATGCCTGTCATAGCTCTTTGAGACCTATCAAACCATACTCGGGGAGACCGTTTCAATCGATAAAGAGTTTTTTGTATCTAAGTACCTTACCCAGTGGCTCATTGGTGCCGAAATCAGCAGGTATCTCATTGTACACCTCATCAGACAAATCACCATGAAAAATGCATCTTCACGTCAAGTCGGTGCAACTTCCACCCTCCATACTGCCAAGAAAATAAGTGTCCTACAGCGCTCACCTTCGCTATGAGTGAAAAATATCATCATAATATATGGCATATGTATGACTACACTCCTTTGCTACCAAGCTTGCCTTATAGCGTTCAATTCATTCCTCAAGATTATGCTTAAAGGTGAGAACACTAGAGGAAAGATGACCCATATGTCTGTAATGAAGTAGTAACATGTTCTCCACAGATCGCCCACCAGAACTCTCATGGATGAAAGAGCTGAGTCTGTTCCTTCTCGAACCAAATACCATAAGTCGTTATCATAAGTGACTGTACTAAGTCTCTTGCATATTCCCTTCTCTTGGAAGATCACCATGGAAATATCAAAACTGACAGCACACTTTACTTGTAGAATAATAACAAAATGGATAAGAGGTTCACCTGAAAAATAGAGCATGCAAAATATTGGGTAACAACAAGGAATTAGTACATCGCACAATACCCCTATTAACCACGGGTTGAGCCACACCATCGGCAGTCAGAATACTCTCTCGAAGTGGTAGATGAGTATAAGTCGAAAACTCGCCAGCAGAACTAGTGACATGCCATGAAGCACCAAAATCAACTATCCAATCCATGGAGCGGAAAACTGAGGTAAAAGCATGCGTCTACGCATAAGAGACAGAATCGATCCAACTAGATACACCAACTTCATGTATGAGCCTAACCAATGACTTTATAATCTTAGGATTCACTTCTCCAAGAGCTCTTAATCTTCACTCGCCATCTTTCACTCAATCGATAACACCTCAATAAAAACAATCACCAAATCTAGGGGTGCACAAAATACTACCCGTCAAGTATTGGTTTATTTCTCGGGTTAGGGGATCAAAATCCAAACACAAGATTTTTGGGGTACGGGTACGGATATAAGGTTTTGAATTTTGGGTATACCCAAAACCTGAAATTTTTTGTAGAAATTATTTAACTGAATTATTTGAAATATACTAAAAATTTAAATGGACGTAAAATATAGAAATTGGAAATTCTATTTGTCTGCTGCCTCTTTATATAGGACTAGGATAATACCCGTGGCTGAAGCCACGGTCTGTGATTTGAATATGATAAATTCATACCACACAAATTCTTTATGTTGTTATGAAACAATCAAAATAGGTCTTATTCATATGATGTTTGGAATAATTTATGAATGTAAATCACATTTACAACAATACTTCAGGATAAACAACATTCGCTGTGGTAGTTGCACCGCCTTCAGATAATAGAACACTAATCCGGTCAGAAGATGTAACTCTAAATAATGCCACATACGTCTGTCCATGGTTAAATACTGGAGTGCTGAACTCAACCCCCACAGATCTTACAGATTGTCTATGTGCCTTGTTGATCGTCATAGCGTATGCCAGATGAATGGAAAATTGTCGTCTCGTCTTGTGGAAGGGAAAATCGATCGTTAAAGGCGTAAGTGAAATTCTGGGAATGAAT
>JAOYMZ010000447.1:0-10129 GCA_025802335.1 Pinguicula primuliflora | reverse complement strand
TTAATTAAATTAATCACTTACTAATTGCATTAAATAAATTTTAAGCCAATTATATTTCAATTATGATATTTCTAACTATTTTTAGGCAGGGGTATATTGGTTAAAATAAAATCATTGATATTAAATTTTGAATACATCGAACCGTGGCTTCAGCCACGGGTTATAACCTAGTTCTATATATAAAAACAGAGCGGTACATGTCAGCGGGAGAAAACTCAATTTTACGCCATGTCATCTCCGCCACTCAGCTTAAATATCTCCAACTCATTCGCCACGTGAGTTAAATTTCTCCACTTCATCACTAAGAGGTCTTCTCCTCCTCTACATCTCACACGCCACTTGCCTCACAAAATCCCCAATCTAACCTAATTTTCTCAAATGTGCTCTCCAGCGATTTGCTTCAATCCCCAAAACCGAATTCTCCATCTGATAACTCTTGACCCGCTCTCCAGCGATTTGCTTCAATCTCTAAAACCGAATTCTCCATGAGATAACTCTTAACCAACCAAATCTATATGGTTAATTAGCAGATGGATTTGTTCCAATCCCTCTGTCATCTAACATTATATATGAGGGATGCACTTCTTCCCCGTTAGGGCTGTTCAGCCATATCCGTGCAGTATATACGAGGCTATCAGGTACGATTTTTTTGTCTCACCATTCTGTATTGCTCGACTTACCTCTTGGAATATGAGTTTAGTGGATTTGGTGTGGTTATGAAAAATTTGATTTTTTTGGCTTACGAAAGTTGAAGGAGAATGAACCAAATCAATTTACTTCTATCTTTTAGATGAGATTGTATTGGTTGCCATATTTTTCTGCTGCAATTCCATATGAGTTTAGTGGATTTGGGGTGGTTATGAAAAATTCGATTTTGGCTTACGAAGGTTGAAGCAAAATGAACCAAATCAACTTACTTGTATCTTTTTAGATGAGATTGTATTGGTTGTCATAATACCTAATAAATCTCTCCAAAACACTTCTCTTGACAAACAAAGGATAGTTGGTTGTGCTAGGAGATACCGTGAATAACTCTTTGGTCACATTGATATTGTTGAGTGGACAAAGAAAATAATACTACAAAGAAAATGTTATCAAAACTAAGTCATGGCCGCAATTATTTGCATTTATGGTGGTTTTTTATTATTAATGTCGAAATGTGCAAAGACATACAAAATATACAAATATTATGTAGTATTCTATTTGATATTATTTTTTAGTTTAAAATGTTTTCTACAATTTTCGTTAGTTGGAAATACTACCAAATTTATCTTAATTGTTGTTAGAATCATTTATCTTCACATTTAGTTTAATCCAATTTTATTCCGAGTTTATCCATCTCAATTGTAGTTTATCAAACCCAACAACACCCACCATCTATATAATACTTCTCAATAAATTATAATTTTCTCTATACTTTCTCATATACTTTTGATTATAAATTTTGATAATACGGATTTACCCTCAAATCTCAAAAAACTCATTGACAACTAATAAACAAATCACGAAATCCAGTCAGAAAATATAGAAATAACAGTAACTCAAAAATATAAAAACAATAATATCCTACTAATATCATTAGTCAGTTGTAGATATCAAAGAACATTATCTTCAAACACTTAGCAAAAGATCCTTGATTAGTATCACTACTAACATCTTCAGTTAGTTGTATATATGAAGGATATTTACCTACTCCCGGCATGTTTTCCTATTTATGATATGCCAAATAAGGTGCAGTGAAGTCAAGAGCCCGGTGTTCCGTTAGTTGTTGTTTTTCTTCGTTTGTCCGATTCTTCTTCTTCACCAACTGAGACTTCATTTCCCTGTGAAGAAATACGTGATTTCTCTTGGGGTAAGACTCCAATTTTGCTCCGACGATTTTGTCTTCTTTTTGTAAGTTTTCTTCAATTGCAAACGATTGAAGTTGCCTTCTTCGTGACAAATTTCCGTATACTTCATATCAAGTACTTCCATTGTTCTACTTACACGGTATTGGTGGTGCTTCAAATATGCTCTGAATTATTCTGCTTCAAACAGTTCTGCACATGTTTCTCTTCTTACCAGCATTTACTATATAATATTTTTTCCAAAAGATTTCTCTTGCAATGAATGTTTGTTGCCACTTTGTAATTTTAGTGTGTGTCGTTCCTCCTGCATTGTGAGTCTCTCATGTTTACATTATATTTGTAAACTTTGTAGCTATAAATTTTCGATGTTTATATTATTTCCATTTTTTCTCAAAAGGATTCTTTGAACATCATTAAGATTGGTTTATGTGTTGGATATCATGTATAATGCCCTTTAGTTGAAGATCATTCTGCACTAAAGATGCTATTTTTTTCACAACGCTAATTTATCTACCTCAGTTTGTATTATTGCATGTAGCTCATTTTCATTTGTTGATGACTCTCTGTCATCATAGTAAACTTCTTTATTGTCAACGTAATAAAGCTATATGTTTTCATTGACAACTTTTAAATATAATTCCTTATTATTTCACATAAATTCAAAGATTGTCTCTGTTCAAGATTCAAATATGAGATGGTATATTTGGCAGTGTTGATGAGCTAAACCCATGTTGATTATGCCGATATGCGCATTAGAGAAGATATTCTCTATTAAATTGGAATTTAATTGTCATGTGAATTTTAATTTATCAAATATAATGTGTATCTTTTAAGTTTATCATGTGAATTTGTCCTATTATGATGGTTATTACATGTGAATTTGGCTATTTGTACTATTGTGATGGCTATTACATGCAAATTTCTACTATTGTGGTAGCAAGTTTAAAAAGAAATAGACAAAAATTTAATTGTACTTTTGATTACCACGATTGAACAATTTTTTATTTTACCAAGCCTGTTTCTTAGCCGAATTAATTCCGCCCTTTTGTAAATCACTTTCGTTTTAATACTTTCCATTTTTTGGATTTTTAGCATATATACGGTGATTCGAACTAAACTCATCATTTATCAAAGTAAGATATTTATTATTATTCTTATATATCACGCACATTAATTACATTTTATTTATGTATTTACCCAAAATAACCAAAAGTATTACTTACCTTTGTATACTTGAACAGTGATTCGCGCATTGAACTTTTGCTAAGAATATGCACATCGATTGGACAACAATAAAATTAAATGCAAATTCTGCGATAAAGTCATGCCAAACATTACGCGATTCAAACATCATTTGGCAAAAACTCTCAATCAGGGGATCAGTTCATGTCCTGCGATCCCAACTGATACTCTTAATAGGGTGAAGGAGAGCATAGCCATGATTGTCATGGGCAAACGCCCAAGAAGGAACAATTCAGAAATAGACATGCTCGATGACGAGGAACACCAGGTCTATCTTCGATTAATTGTACGAGAGTTACCATACATTAGATTTTTTATTGTTGTGTGCATGTAAAATTTTTTTGTCGAATAATAGTACTTACTGTTGATATATTTCCAAATAGATTGCACAAAGAACAAGACGAAATATCAGAGAACGTTCGGTATGTTTGCAAATTATAGTACTTAATATCATCAAACTAAAATATGTACTTACTTTTTATCTATTGCTGCAGGCATATGCTAATCATGACATCATCAATAATAATAGTACCCATTATTATCAGACTACAAATCTATAAGTGCTCTATCTTTCGTCAAACAACACATTCGCTAATTCACGCATTTGACACAATCATGCTCATGTGTATATTCATGCATATCATTGTCTTATGTATTGTTTGCACTTTAAATATTTGCGGCAACAATCAGGAAAAAGAACATTTGCCACTTCAAACATCAGTATCCCAACACACAGGCCCATTATTTATGTGAATGTCGAATATCCATTAAAAACACTTTACCTAATTAACGCATTTAGTGATGTGTATCATTTTGTAACCTCAAATATCTGTGAAATAAAACATTTGCAGTGAAAAGATAAAGAATATTTAGAAAGTATGTATAATGATGTCGAGCGTGAGTCCTCATCAGTGGTGGGTCTTCTACATTCAGACAGGCACTATTTGGTTAAAATGGACATTGAATGTAACTCATGCAAGGCCCTTCACTGGATGGACGAAAAGTTAATGCATTCCTCCAAAATAAAGATACTATTTGGTTCATGTTGCTTGCACGGAAAAGTGAGACTACCTCTTTTGGAAAAATCGCCACCAGTACTTTTGGAGTTGTATGATGGGAACAACCATCAATCGAGGTCATTTCGACAGTTCATTCGGCAGTACAATGCAACCAATGCTTTTACGAGTCTCAGAGTGTCTTTGGATGATCGAGTAATACCTGGAAGTGGCCCCACGTCATTCATTATTCATGGAGAACTGTGTCACAAAAATGGACCATTGCAGTCACAACCCAGCCAAGAACCATATTATGCGCAGCTATACTTCTATGATCCAATGTTTGCTCTAGGGGTACGATCATCGAGGAACCAGAAATTGGACAGAGGTCTTTCAAATAATTCAAGCTACCCTCCTGGAATTCAACCCATTTGTGGATAAATTTCGTCAAGCGCATCAAATATTGGCGGATTTCCCTACAGCACAATGTCACTTACCGGCGTGTTTGCGTTATGTACAGTCCAGTGATCGTCGGCAGTATAATTTACCAACGTCGGATGATGTAGCTATAATTATATCGGGTGATGGAACTACTAAACCATCCAAGAGAGATATCATCCTCTATCTAACAGTTGGTGGAAATGCTTTTAAGAGGACCAGTGAATGTCACCCTGCGTATCTGCCGCTGTATTACGTGTTGTTGTTCCCACGTGGAGAGCTTGGCTGGGAACCGTTAATGATGCAATAGAATGTCATCCGGGGATGCCCTTCTGATAGAAAGCTTATCCAGATGGAGTATTATAGCTATCGACTTTTTGCACGTCCGTCAGAGTATTAAACAGTACTCAGGGGTGAGAAATTATTTCAACAATTTATTGTGGATGCATGGGCTGAAACGGAACAGAATCGCCTGAAATACATTCGGGACCATCAAAGCAAGATGCGCACAGAATCCTACGGACCCTTGAAAGATGGTCTGCGCCCCAATAATTCTGATTCAAACCTTGATCAATTAGATAAGAGATTTATTCTACGGTCAATGTTCAGTGGGAGTCCACGACATCAATTTGAGATATATCAGGATTCAATGGCGAGAGATATATCAGGGTACCACCATCACCCGGATATTTTTTTGACAATAATTTCAAACCCAAGATGTCCAGAGATCGTTGAAAATTTATTGCCGCACCAGAGTCTGTTTGATCTCCCGAAATTGGTAGCTAGGGTTTCCGGACCCAATTAATGAACCTAAACTTTTTGACACGGTCAAACAGTTGTCGGTACATGGGCCGTGTGGTGCAAAGAACAAGAATGTGCCGTGTATGGAGAATGAGAAGTGCAGCAAGAAATATCCAAAAACCTTTGTAGATGTCACGACGATGAACGAGGATGGTTATCCTATTTATCGTAGTAGGAACGACGGTAAAAAATATGCTCACGGGCCGCATGAATTAGACAATAGGGATGTGGTCCCTTATAATACTTACCTATCGAAGCTCTTAAACTGCCACATAAATGTTGAGGTCTGTGTGGGAATCAGATGCATTAAGTATATCCACAAATACATCTACAAGGGTCATGATCGTGCCACTTTAGTTGTTGGAGAAGAGAACGAAATCAAGCAATATCTAGATTCCCGGTATATTGGTCCGTGTCAGACCGCTTGGAGACTGTTTGGTTATAGCGTGCATGAAGAGTTACCAAAAGTACAACGATTGGCGCTGTATTTGCTGGGCATGCTCAATATGATCTTCGACCCAACAACATCCGACGAATCAGTTGCATAGGCAGTCGAGGCAAAAACCTCCACTCTAATTGAATTCTTCTCATGGTATGCTTCTAACCCCGATGCAGTTAAGTATACGTATCAGGAATTTCCGGAACATTTTGAATGGGATAAGAACAGCTGGCATGAGAGGAGGCAGGGGTTCGCGATAGGCAGAATGTATTTTGCATCTCCGAACTAGGGAGAGTTGTTCTATATGCGTCTGCTTCTGACAGTTGTCAAGGGATCGAGTTCTTTCGAAAGTCTTCGTACGGTGAACAACGTTGTGCATGAATCTTTCAAGGCGGCATGTGTTGAAAGAGGACTGCTCGAAGATGATAAGGAATGGGTATTGTGCCTTCATGAGGCATCAAACTTCAGAACAGGCTACCAGTTGAGGCGACTGTTTGGTATTATTCTATCTCAATGCTTCCCTCTACGTCTGTTCGATCTATGGAGGAAATTTTCAAAAGACATATGTGATGATCTTGCCCATAGGATCCAAAGACTTTTCCGCATTGAAAATCCAACAGAGAGTGATGTTGAGGATTACGGTCTCTTTCTTATAGATGAACTGTTTCGAGAAGCAGGAAAGTGTTTGGCCGACTACCCTCCGATGCCACAACCATCAACAAATTGGAATTCTGAATCAGGCAACAGATTGATTGTAGAGCATCGATAGATGGGACGAGATGCATTCGATAATCATCATCAGACCGATATCGATCGGCTTAATATTTGTCAGCGCAGTGCATTCAATGCAATCTGTGCCTCTGTGCAGGAATGTCAAGGTAAAACATTCTTCCTGAATGGAAGTGCTGGACCAGGTAAAACATTCCTCTACAGCAAAGGCGAAACGTAGTCTTGGACGCACAGTCCTTACAGTGGCTTCATCTAGCATAGCTGCTCGCTTTTGGTTGAAGGTCGTACTGCTCACTCAACATTCTCCATTCCATTGAATGTCCATGAAAGTTCAACCTGCTCGGTCAGCAAACAGTCGTTACAGGCAGAGTTGTTTCGAGAAACTAGGCTTATCATATGAGATGAAGTTCCTATGCAGCACAAATACTGCATTGAAGCAGTTGACCGTACTCTACGTGACATTTGTGACAAGAACCAACCATTTGGTGGAATCACTGTTGTGCTGGGAGGTGACTTCTGCCAAACCTTGCCTGTTATACAAAAGGACTCCCGAGAGGATATTGTTGCCGCATCATTGAGGAGGTCAGCCATATGGATGAATTGGAGATTTTGACTTTAAATCATAACATGCGTTTGGACCTGACGCACCCGGAAAATGCTGCTTACGATGCGTTCTTGACAGAGGTACTGTTTTCGAATTTTCATTACAATATTGTGTTTAATATATTACAAAATAAATTTATATCAACTCACTCTTCACATGTTGGGTCTAATCCATCGAATTCAGACGTGGTACATATCCCACAGTCGGTTCACAAGTGTAAGGATATAAAAGAATTAATATCCACTGTCTATCCGGATCTTGACAACCCTCGCATATCGACGCCATCCTATCTGACAGAAAGAACGATCCTTAAAGCTAAGAATGATGATGTTAGTTGCATAAATGCACTTGCATTAGATGTTGCCCCCGGAGAAATGTTTACTTATCTGGCGGCAGATAAGATATCTGAAGATGAGTATGGGGATTCTAACGTGACCAATCGCTATTCGAGTGAGTATCTGAACTCATTGAATCCCTCAGGACTGCCCCCATTTCGATTGACACTGAAGGTGGGAAGCCCAGTAATGTTACTTCGAAATATATCCCCTCGAAATGGATAGTGCAATGGTACAAGATTGAGGCTTGAGAGATGTGGTAGGCACGTCATCGAAGCAAGAATTCTCACAGGTGAAAAGGCTGGAAATTTGGAATTCATTCCCAGAATTTCACTTACGCTTTCAACGACTGATTTTCCCTTCTACATGACGAGCGACAATTGCCCATTTGCCTGGCATATGCTATAACGATCAACAAGGCACAGGGACAATCTGTAAGGCCAATGGGGATTGGCTTCAGCACTCCAGTGTTTAGCCACGGACAGACGTACGTGGCATTATCTAGAGTTACGTCCTCTAAACAGATCAGTGTCCTATTATCTGAAGACAGTGTAACTACCACGGCGAATGTTGTGTATCCTGAAGTACTTTTGCAAATGTGATTTATATTCATAAATTATTCCGAACATCACATGAATAAGATCTATTTTGATTGCTTCATAACAAGCTAAATAATTTGTGTAGTCTAAATTTATCATATTCAAAGCACGGACCGTGGCTTCAGCCACAGGTATTATCCTAGTTATAATCAATATTGAAGAAGAGTTGGTCATAGGCGGGGCCCAGAGGCTGCCGAATGCCCCAAAAATTTTCCTGAGCCAGACCTTAGGTGTCAGATTAGATGCCGGATGGGGGAAAATGGCCGAAAATCGAGCGAAAATCGACTGATGCAAGAAGAAGAAACAATAACGACGATTTTCCGAGCAATTGTCGCTCGTGTTCCAGCACTAGTCTGGCTGTTTTCTCCTGGTCCTCCTTGAAGGAGACAACTGTGGTTGGGCATGATCAAAACAAACACGATTAACAATCGCAACTCGTTTTTGGGTCGGTTTTCCATCACCATTGTAGTCACAGACATTTCTTCTTCTTGCGTCAGTCGGTTTCTGCTCAATTTTCGATCATTTTCCGGCCATTTTACCCTGTCCGGCACCTAAGGTCCGGCTTTGGAAAAATTTTGCCGAATGGCTAGGCCTCTAGACATTTTTTAAAACCAAAATCTGGATGGTTGCTTCAATCAATATAACGCTTTCTTCAACAAACATTCCCTTGTCCCCTAAACCATGAACTTCAAATGAGGCTCATATTAACTTCTTACTTCAGGCGATGGAAAAAAGGTCATCCCTTAATAGCTGCAATGGATAAAAGTATTCTGATCGTATAAATAATAGGGACGTGAGAAAATAGTTTCGGAATAATCAATTCCATAAAGCTTGGGTATATCATTTGGCTACAAATCTTGCATCTTATGGGATGATAAGTGAGTGCAAGTGTACACAAATATCAAGTAATATAATGCTAAGCAATGGTCATATTTCTACATAGAGTAGTGCACTAAAAACATGCTCAAAATCTTCAAAACATAACTGTAACGAACCCCATTTCCACTCCTTGAGTGTACTAGGCCCGTTAGGATAGTGAAGACTACAACTTCACCTGAGCCCATTTATTATTCGATAATTAAATGAAGATTTCACACACATATTGCATAATATCAAACGATGTTGTTTAGTCTGTACATAATTTTCCATATTACAGTTTAGCAAAATATTACGCCGTGCAGGTACAACAAAAGTTAAAAGTATAAAAGCTTGCTTCCATGATCAACCCGGCTAGAAGTTCTTCACTCGTGTTCTGACATATCTGGATCTGTCTCTGCAAGATACACACACACAAAAGTAGGATGTGAGCTTCCACAGAAGCTCGGTAGGTAGTTTGTTTCTGAAGATACGTTAATTACCCGACTTATATTTTTGGGGGAGGGGTGCAAGCCAAGTTTTATAATAAGATGAAAGTCAAAATCTTTGTTTTACCTCATAAGACAAAATTCCTTATAACTCTGTCGGGCTGCCTCCTTTGTATACCATGTATGAAGATGGATTGTAGAGGACTCTTAGGTATGCCTTGTGGTGAAATTTCAGATCCATCCTCGTCATGGTTTAGAAGATACACGAGTTGCAAGGTCCTGGACGTCATTTTTGCAAACTTGTCCTAAAATGGCAAAATAGCTTTTGGAGGGGTTTTGTCCCCTTTGTGTGTAGAAGCACAATATAACACATCCAAGAGTTCATGTGCACCTATATAATACATTTAAACACAAAATAAGGTGTAAAATAAGTGATTATGCCATAATAAATTCAAAAATAATAATCAAAATAAACTCAAAACACGATATAATATGAGCTTATCAAATTGTCCTGTAAGTATGTTGAGATGTGATCTCATATTTTCAGCCCATTCTTGAACCCTATTTGAGGCCCATAGGGGAGTACTTCTTACCTTGCACCTATTTCAATTTAGTATGTTCACACACTGTGCATGGGTTATGTTTCGTGCACATCACTCACATACACAGTCCCAAAGATTGCCGGATGATGTAATTATTTATTAAGAGTCTAAAACTTTGGGTTCGTGATGACTCAAATTGAATTGTCAACCGGGTAACGCTCAGCGTAACTTGGAGGTTGAAATTCACATTCTCG
>JAOYMZ010000446.1:0-10130 GCA_025802335.1 Pinguicula primuliflora | reverse complement strand
TTTGGCAACGGCCTCATTAATCAAGGAGATGTCGGTCGTGAAGCTGCGATTCTTCAGCCAAATCGGACTAGCGGCAGAGGCGTCTGTGGGATTCCCTTGCGGTAGTTTCCGGCCGTTGAAAGCCGGGAACAGCGACGGCGTTTGGTTGTCTTTCTCTTCCATCGGCGCACCCTGAATAATTTGCGGAATTGATCTGCGAACATAATTTATTCGAAGAATTGATAAATGGCCACTTAACTTTCATTTCACTCAATCTCGTATACACCTCAAAATTATTTTAATTTGGGTAATTTAAGTGTATAAATATTAAAAAATATATATTTATTTTAATATGTGAATACTTAAATTAAAATGATATTATTTTAATTTCATACAAGTCAAAACGATATCATTTTAAATTATATATATAATTAGGTATACAAAAAATTAAGTATATGTAGCTGTTTACTCAATGCTACACTTACATAAATATTTCTTACATAATTATGTAAGTTGGCGAAATGATGACGTATGTTCTTTTCATGGAAGAAAAGAACAAAATTCTACTGTTTTCACACCCATTTCTCTTTCATCTTTGTGGCTCATCTTCTCCTCTAAAGATATGCATTGAAAGTCCATCATTTTTTTGGTAAGTAATGTTGCTCCTTTCATTAAACACAAAGTATGCACGAGTAGTCGAGCAATTTGCTCGACCATAACTACAAACAATCAGATCATGTTCGAAACAATATTCCTGAGACTAATTGAGGGACCCTGATCCAATCCGACATTGTATACGAATGCTAGATCAGTCCACGAGCTCCCATCCATTGCCATACTGACAATGAGATCCATTCTTGTATCTATGTTAAGGTTTCTATTTCAAAACGGACAACATTTCGTTCTATCCAGATCCCCCATACAACCGCGTTCCAGATACCTTTCTAAATCTCATAACTTGTTTTCGTTTTCAATATCTGCATATGGTTTCTGAGGTGCTGTAGAGCTGTGGTTTCTGCTGTTATTCGCAAAGCTTGAGATGGTGCAGCAAATCATTCATAAAATTGGAGCCATATCTCCATTGCATGTTCACATGTAAAGAAGAGGTGGCTGATAGTTTCCTGTTGAAGCCCACACCAGATACACCTCGTATGCGATGGTTGCATTGAAATGCCCCTTCTGATCAGATGGTCTACTGTGGGAACCCTTTATGTAACTAATCTCCAGCAAAAGAACTGGATTCTTTTCGGAGGCAATTTTCCCCATACTTCAGCTGTCTCCACAGGTTCTGCATTGAATGTTGAATGTTCGTACTCTCTAGAATCCTATACGCAGATGATGTAGAAAATAGACCTGTTTTATCTGTTGTCCAAGACCAGCAGTCTGCCCCTATGTACCTGTGAAAGATCTCATTGCATATTCTATAAGTTCTTTTAGATCTTCCATCCCCCATGAAATTCACGTCTGAAGGCAATATCCCACCTTCTCCCCTCACTGTTGAGAGCAGCAACTTCACTCACCAGTGCATTAGGACACAATGCAAGCCCGTATAAGGTTGGATATTCCATGGCAAAGTTCCCTTCTCCTGTCCAGTTCGTTTTTCAGAAGAGAGAACCTTCACCTGATAGTGTTTTTATTCTGATATTCTTGGCAAACCACGAGGAGCTAGCACAAACACTCCAAATGTCAGTCCATATTCTAGACATAAAATCAGGGACAGATATAATATTTACATTCGTTATTCGATCAGATGCTTCATAGTATTTTGAAGATATAACTTGGCACCAGAGATGATCAGGCTCCACTTTAAGACGCCATAGCCACTTAGATAGCAATGCTTCGTTCATTGTTATCAGATCTTTGAGACCAAGTCCACACCCTCTTTTATTTCGAGGCACAGATGTTGTCATTTGACCCAGTGGATTGGGTGTTCCTGTTGTTCCTTTGATCTCCAGAGGAACTTACTTAGTTTTTATGTTAGCTACTTCAGAACTTTTTAGGAGCACGAAACAGCGATAAGTAGTAAAGGGTCAAGCTGGAGAGAACAGACTTGACCAGTGTCACTCTTCCTGCAAAAGATAGGTAAGTGTTGCTCCAGTTTTGAAGCTTTGACTCAACTGTATGCAATAGCTGCTCCCACATTTTAACTCGGCCTGGATTAGCCCCAATTGGAAGGCCCAAATAAAGGAATGACAATGAATCTTTCTGACAGTGTAACATCTCCGCATAAGTATCTAGAGTGTTTTCTCTGATGTTCAAGCCGAATAATTTGCTCTTAGCAAAATTTATAGATAAACCAGACATCAATTCAAATACTTGAAGAATTCCTTTCATCACTTTCACATTTTCAATTGATCCCTTGACCATCAAAAGGGTGTCATCCGCGTATTGTGGATGGGTTATTTCAATGTCATCCACTTTTGCACCTTGTAGGATACCTTGGTTTCTTGCCTCTGTTAACATCAGATTCATCCCTTATACCACCATAAAAAACAACTGAGGAGATAATGAATTCCCCAGGCGCAAGCCTCGCTACAGCTTAAAGAATCCAACACTGCTACCATTGATCTTAACCAAAGCATGAGCAGTGGATACACATTCTATCATCCATCGAGTCCATTTGTCACTGAAGCCAAACTTGGTTAACAAGCTGAATAAAAAGTCCCTATTAACTGAGTCAAAGGCCTTTGAAAAATCCACTTTGAACAAAAGTAGAAGTTGTTTTGATCTCTTGTATGAGTGTAGAATCTCATTTGCGACTAGAACTCCATCCAAGATTTGTCTGATTTTCAGAAAGCCTGTCTGGTAGGGAGATATAATTTTGCACATAACAGTGCTGAGTCTGGCAGATAGCAGCTTCGATAAGATTTTGTATGCACATCCCACTAATGAGATTGGACGAAACTGATCCAGACAGATAGGATTTCTGATCTTCTGGGTTAATGTAATCATGGTACCAGCGAGACCTTTAGCCAGCTTCTCTCTAACATGAAATCCTGAATAAAATTGATGAATTCTTTCTTTACCGTTTCCTAGTGTTTCTGTATAAAGAAGAAGTTAAATCCATAACCCCCTGGACTTTAGGAAGGAGTGCAACTCCAGACTGCTTGTTTTATTTCCAACTCAGAGAAATCAGCAATAAGAAACTGATTATCCTCATCAGAAACCACTCTTGAGCTCAGCAAATCTAGTTTAGGGCGCTGCCAGTTCTCTTTAGAGTATTGATTCCTAAAATGTTCTGTTACCCCCCATTTTATCTCATCTACGCCCTCACGCCATTGACCGTTCAGATATAGACCTCTAAGTGTATTTGTGCTTCTGTTGGACTTCAATTTCGCATGAAAGAACTTTGAGTTATCATGCCCATCAGTTATCCATTTTGATCGTGATTTCTAGTAGAGCAGCTTTTCTTTGCCTGTGGAGACCTTTTGTATGGATGACTAACATATTCTTTTTGCACCGATCTCTTCCTCATTCAATGGACCAAGTTCAGCTTTCATATCAAAGGACTTGAGCTCAAACTTCAGACTATCCAGTCGTCTATCTAGTTGGCCATATACATTTTTGTTCCAGGATGCTAGATGTCTCCTCAACTCCTTCAACTTATTATGTAAGATGTAGCCCTGTGAACCAACCTCAGGGATATTGATCCATATTGTTCGGACAAACTCATCAAAACCCTCTATCTGATTCCAGCCATTCAGTGTACAAAATTGTTTTGGTCCCCAATTGACATCTTCAGTTTTCAGCAATAGGGGGCAGTGGTCAGAGAGGGATCCCTATAAACCATGTTGATAACAGTCTGGCCAAATGCTGAACCACTCAGCGGACAATAAAATTCTGTCAATACGACTACAAGCTGTTCCTCTAGAGTTATAGCAAGTGAATCTTCTTCTTTGAAGAGGTAAGTCTATCAGTTTAGAATCCAATACGAAATTGTTAAAATCCATCATCTCACGACTAACTGGAGCTGCAGTACTCATGCGTTCTTCCTGTACTCTAACAACATTAAAATCACCCAACACACACCATCTAGCATCAGGGTTCAGGGATATAAGCTGCAGCAATCTATTCCACAACGCTCTTTTATCTACAATCTGAGCTGGAGCATAAATATTCAAGATATGAATCTCAATATCTTTATCAATCCATGTACCTGTGATTCCTAGGTAATCGTCCTCAGTCCAACTTTTCACAAGCTTGAAGGATTCAAAACTCCAGATACATAGGATACCACCAGAGTTACCAAGAGAAACTTTGTGTGCCCAATCAAAGCGGTCATCTAGCCACAGTTTTTTACAGACTCTCCTGTTTAAGTCTTCCAACTTAGTCTCCTCAATGTACATCTTTTCTATTTTCTCTTTTCGAATAAGATTCTTAACAGCCACCTTTTTTACAGTTTTTCCTAGACCACAGACGTTAAAAAAAGCAATTCGCATCAAGATTGATCAAGTTTAGCTTTTGTGGTCTGGGAGATCATCTCCACTTTTTCTTTCGTGCTAACTCATCAAGATTTCGGATTCTACGAACAATTTGTTAATGGGATTGGGCGGTAGATACATCCAAATTCTCTACTATATTCCAGGTAGTTGTAGCTTCTGCTATCAGTTGATGTTCCTGATTGCTTCCCTGATTATCTTCTGTCTCAGTCATTGGTAACTGATTCACATTATTAATGTCTCACTGCACCTTCTCTCATCTTTGAATAATCAATGTGTAGCCCTTCAATTTTTCTGCAGACCTTATGACTGCATCCTGACCTTCATTACAAGTTTCCTCCAAAGTATTTGGTGTCATATCCAAAATCTGTTGAAGGCCAAATGGATCTTCTGGATGAATTTCTCCTGCATTCTCTAATGTTTCATGTTCCACAGTTGGAATGTTTTCTGAATTCTCCATCTGCACTTGTTGGAGGTTTATTTTTCTGTTGTATTCCAATATACGCGGAACGCCTGGAGTTTCTGGTTATATAGTGGTGAGTGAGGTCTCAACGTTGTGCTACAGCAGAGAGGTGATGCCCGAAACACTTCTGAATGTGAAAGGATCCATCACAGATGCCTGTTCTGATGTGTTTATAGTCTTTCCTATTTTCTGGGTTGCTGCTTTACTTGATGACTCAAAATGGAGCTCCAGACATTCAGTTTCAACGTTTGGCGTAAACTGTTTTCCCTTATTAAGGGCTTGGTTTCTCCATATATTTGGGGGTCTGATAAATTCCTCCTCTGCCAGAATATTGAAAGATTCAGTTTCGGTTTCAATCTTGATAAGCTCATACATCGCCTGATGTGAGGGGGTTTGCATTTTAACTCTCGCAAACTGCATCTCAGATTGGTTCAACATATTTTCATCAATTTCTACCAAAGTTCCCATCCTTGAACCCACTTTAAAAAAGTCATCATACCAACAGTGAAGAGGCGTACCTCATAATCGCACCCAAACAGGCATGACAAGTTTCCTATGGACAAATTTCCATGGATGCAGATTGTGAAGACATAATAGAGATGCTGCAGCATGGTCTCCCAGAAGTTTCAATTGTTCCGCCTGTGACTGTAACTTGATTAAGACTTCCCCCCCTTCTAGCCGCACCACTTTGCCATTCTCATAACCTTTTCCTCCAGAGTGTTGTTCATAAATCCCAGATCGATAATGGGAGAGGGGAATCCCACCAAGAAATTATCCAGCCACTTAGAAGCTTCTGGTCTCGGAGAGAATTTCATTGTGACTGTTGGCTCTTTGACATGGGACTGGGTGGAGGTGTTACTCCGAGTATTTTCAACTCTCGAATCAGGTATTACACTCTTTCACTGGCCATTTTTTGTAGTTCTGGCCAGATTCGCATATAACTTATCGCTTCCAACTTTCAGACCATTTATTCTTTTCACCAGTTTTGAAGCATCCGCATTCTTAGAGAAATGCACAAATCCATATCGTTTTCCTTGAATAACCATGTGGAGAGGAGCATTAACATCACTCACCTGACCAAAAGTCTCAAAGAAGCTCCACATCTCTTGGTCTATCCAATCGGACGGAAGGTTGCTGATATAAACTGAGATTGAGTTCATTCTCAGCTGGGTAATGTACTCCGGTAATTTCTTGATCTTCGTCTGTTGTGTTGTCTTACGTCGACCCCCCACTTTGATCCAGGGATTTGCTTTATCTACCCCATCGAGTTGGTCAGCCTGTTGTGTTTCGATCGCTTCATTCGCAGACATGGTCGTAACGATTCCAGTAGATGTCGTAGGGCAGTGGTACAGTGGTTGCGAAGATTTTCGAGGACTATGTGAAATCGCACATAGTGGAATTCAAAATTCAAAAAAACTTTTACCATTCACCATTGGTAAGCTCACTTGTCATTATATGCTGCACTGGTGACCTAGTGGTGTCTCCTACTTCGGAGTCAATGATGAAGCACAATGCCCTAGCCCAGACTCCGGAGCTGCTCAGCCCACAAAAGCTTTCCAACATTTTGTGAGCAGTTGCTGCTAGTCTCGATTACCAAATTTCTACACAATCATTTTATATCTAGAGTGTACAAGGTATGTAAGGATGCCCCGTTGGCAAAACATGAGGACTCCTTGTTCCCACAATTGGGAGGGAGACCTCTAAATCTTACTAATGCTATTTTCGACAGTATACTGAGTTTGTTTAGAACACATCCATGTGCTCTGATCATCCATAGTTGATACCTGGGCTCGGATCATGTTGTACAATAAGGTCCAAGGCGTAGTGTGAGCTCGAAAAATCAACTTTCGTGGCCTTAAGGGTTAGAAAATTTGAAGCTCCAATATAGTTTGGTAAAAATGCATCTTCCTACTTCTTCAAAAATATCTTGAACTTGTGTAGATTTTCAACTTCAACTCAAAACATGATAAATCCAGAAAATAACTCGTATATTGATGTGAGATTGATAATGTATCAAAATATGATAAGGGGGTAGTAACCCAAAAGAGGTTAAAAGTCCTTGATTAAAATGAACAAAGTGGCCTTGATCAATCAAACTTTTGAATGGAACAATTTTTTAGTTTAGCTTCTGCAAAATACCATTTACCACTCTATTCTTTTGTTGGTTCCATTGGGGTGTGCTTCAAAGAGTCATTGAAGTATATAATGCCAAATGTACTAAGTATATTCTGCTGATGTTCATACTTTGCATGCAATGTCCTATGACTTGTTGATCTCTCTGTTGCTGTGTTTTTTGTGTGGATCCGCCATTTACTTGCTCTTGTTCCTGTCCTGCCTGATGCTGTTACCTTTTCCATCTAGGTCACTGCTCCAATTCGGTGTTTTCCAGAAGGTCATTTGTTTCTTGGGTGTTTCACCCGGTTTAGAATTTAGGGTTTAGGCCCTACTCATCTTAAATGCCTATTCTGTCATATCTTGGCCTTGTGACTCCCTTCAATCAGAGGGCATTGCTCTACAAGTGTCTGAACCTGCACACAGTAGCTTTCAAGAACACTACTTGTACCAGGATTTTGATGATTGATATCCACCGGGGTTGAACTGTCTCCGCCTCCCTCATCCGTTTTCGCAGACTTCTGCAGTTCTACGTAAAACAGGCTCAATGCATCCACTGTCGACAGGGACTGAATCGACTGAACTAGACGCTGAAACTCGTTTCTCTGTCTCCTCTTTATCAACCAGCTTTTCCATTAATTCGCTTTGGAGGCAGGTTGTGGCACTATATGTGTCCAAGAGTATCAGAAGATGCAATATGTTTAATCAGCTACTATGCGATGAACGGTAAATACCGCCATGAATATATTTGGTACCTAGTCATCCCTCGTGCAAGACCCCAGTTATACCCACTCGACACGGACTCTTTGAAGCCGGCATTGAATCCCTCTTGTGCAGCAGCTTCCGTTCCGGCAAAGACACCGTCACGGTAGCCTATCTAGATCCACGAGAATCAGACGACATGCTAAGAGAACAAACAAGTGAAATATGAAAAGTATTATACACATATACATCGCATGTAGAAATACCGAGTGGAATTGGTCATGTCTTATCTGCCACTCTCTGTCCATTTCAGATGTTTTAGTTGATTTCCTAATGGACTCTGCTTCTGCAGAAGATTCATCATCATACCATGAATCAGCTAAATCATTTTCTGCCATTAAATTATTAAAGGTCAGCTGTAAGAGTTGAGAAAGGTGGATTGAAGACCGGTAGATAACATTAGAGAAAGTTAGATCATCAAGGAAGCAAATGCCTGACCAATACAACAATGTGCAGCTTAGTTGGTAAGAGACCAATAGGTCGAGGGTTTGAGTATAAGTGGAGAGTCACTATTGATCCTTTTTTTACAAGAAAAAAAAAGGAAGCAAATGCCTTTTGAAATGTCTAGATTCAACTGCAACACTGAGTTTTATCTACGATGGGATGTATCAAATAGATAGAGAAAATGAATGACTAAATAATCACAAACCAGGCAAAGTACTGGACTCTTGGGCAGCAATCTGCCCTCTCTGACCATCAGTATCTGTCGAGTCAATGATTTCTGAATAGAGCTCACTGGAAATACTTTGTTTCATCTGTGGATCAAGGATAACATGCATGAACTACTTCACGAACTAATGCTGCAGGAAATATCTTCCAACCATCGACTGACACCGAAGAACAATACAGTAAGTACTAATGAAAAGAAAAATTCGGTGCATGTTGACAATCATCTGCCTCACAAACTCATCAGAAATACAAGATGCGGTTATTTTCTCTTGGTCCTATAGACAACAATAATCCAGCAAGTTACTGAAAGAAATTCATCACAATTGACAGGGATATCACCTATACTTGTCTAGCATAGTTCTCACAAACAAATTTAAACCCAATAAAACATATCCCTTCTAGGTAACACGCTTAAACATCCAATCCCACCAAATATCTTCCATTAATTATGCGTCACGAAAGGATATTTGATCAAGCGTTGTTCTTTAATTTAATGCACAACTAATTTGATCAGGTGCAGTTCTTTAATCTAAAGGAAGTAAGAAGAAGCAACTGCTGGAACTGGAGGCTTACGATAAGGGCATGTTCGATATTGAGCGCTGCAAGTATTCTTTATCCAGGCCTTTTCTCAACTTGCATATAATACATGAAATGAAACCAACACATCCCGCATTGGTAAATCCTTCCCCTTTCCCAGCAAACACAAGCACGGATCCTCAACAGAAATTAAAAGCCCTTTCCCCAATGCGGGGTAAAAATTAACTATATATTACTAATTACTGTGGGCAAAGTAAAGATAGGCGGAGTAAAGGATACACGTTAAAGTTCTCTACTGAACAAACAACCAAACACCTTGACTGCAACATTTGAAACATAGGTCTGAACAAAAGATTGTAATACGTTTCGTAATCGTCATTTACAAAGACGTGAAAACCATCGAGACAACAGGATATACAGGTAAGATTTACTTACCAATGGACATGGAAAGGAAATTTACGACTGCCGTAGTTGTAACAGTCCAGACTTCTCGTCTCCAGCGATGGAAGATGGCCGATTTCACTCCACTTGACCGGGCCCTATGTCAGAAAGTATGGACATAGAATGTTAGCACTCCATTAGCATACCAATGAGATTAGATAACATACTTAAAATGATTTAAAAAAAGCTATTTAATGTGTCAGGTTGTCGTATGAAGAACTCATATTATAATTGAACACAATAACTTATTATTGAGGACGTTATGATTAAGCATGGGAGAATACCTCATCCAAGAATTGTTTATAAAATAAAAAATTATAAATTTTATAAGAGTAATTGTTGCACTAACTAATTGTGTCACAACCTCAAAATCTGATAATTCAAACTCCATTTTTATTGTTATCAAAATTCAAAAGCTCACTTAAATCCATTCAAATATCACACGGTTGTTCAGGGCCTCTTGCCAAACTCTCAGGAGCCTTAAGCTCACTCTCACGGCTTCACAAAGCCACAAACAATGCTCTCAACTTTCAACACAACCATAACGAACATCAAACATTTGAAATACCTATAACTCCATTTGAATTCATGTTTTTGAATAAAACGTTGATTATATCAAATTCACATATTCTAACATCTCGCTACCACATTACACTAGGCACATCAAGGCTTTTTAAAAAAAAAAACTTTTACAGTAAGAAATACTTTCAAGAAGAAAAATTTGTCCC